>OY856414.1:848713503-848773503 GCA_963693085.1 Alisma plantago-aquatica
TCACTCTAAAACAAAATTATTCTGCATTTGGATTCCCCATGTATCCCCTAGAAACGCACTCAGAAACAAAATTTAAGCCCAGCCATCCTTGACTAACACGTGAATCCTCCACAAGAAAAACATCACCCTAACTAACCTTGTTGCACCCATTAGGTTATGTCATCGGTTCACGTGATTTTCATGGTGAGACAATTTTCCTTCTCACACATAGTATGGACTCCTACCTAAGTGTTAAGTATATAAGTTTACTCCTACCAATTTGAAATCTCAAGGCCATGTTCAATGATTTTTACCCATGGAAGACCATCAACCTTAGCAAAATATTGCTTAAGCTTATAATGCAATCGTGACAATTCCTCAAAATCCAACTTATAGATCATCTTCATCATCATCTAAGCCTCAGTCCCAACCATGTTGGGGTCGCTGCATGGACCCTTCATTTTCATTTAGCTCTATCATGGGTCATATTCTGATCAAGATGTAAAGATTCAAAATCTCTATTTATAAGCTCTTCCCATGTTAATTTTGGCCTTCCTCTTCTTCTATTAATTGTGATTGACTCAATAGCATTGCTTCATATAGGCGCATTCGTCGGCCTGCGTTGGACATGTCAATACCATCTAAGTCGACCCTCGCGCAACTTAAACTAAATGCTCACCACCCTCACTTTAAATATGATATAGTCATTTCTCAAGCGATCTTTTCTTGTCTTCCCACACGTCCATCACAGATATGCATTTCAGCCACGTTCATCTTGTTGAGACATTATTTCTTCACCACCCTACATTCACTCCCACAGAGCATGGCTAGTCTTATAGCAGTTCTATAAAACTTATTTTTCAATCTGAGAGGGATCTTCCGATCACATAGTACTCCATTTACACTCCATTTCAACCATCGTGCAGTGATCTTGTGACAAACGTGATCTTGGACATACCCGTCTATTTGAATAATAGAACCCAAGTAATGAAATTTATCACATTTGATTTTGGTATATCTACTCCGTCCAACTTGGCTCCATGATGTAGTCATGCTACGGAGAAGAAGAACAAGAGAGTTAAAATTCGCAACAAGCAAATTAAAATCTAATTCATATCCAACTGCCTGGACAAAGGCCCCAAGGCTGGCTTATATAAGATTATGACTTGACATACAAGTCAACAGAATAGGAAACTAAAATCCTAATGTAAAAAAATAAAACAAGAAATTAAAATCCTAATAAAGAAATTCGGAACTAAATAGAACATAAATTTCCTAAGTGCATAAAGAACTAAATAAAAGCCCAACCTGAGCCCAAGAAGCTCTAATCATGATTGTCTTGGAATTGGGCTTGCTTCCTATGCAAATCCCATTTCACGGATTGCATCAATCTCCTCCCCTTAAAAATGCAAACCTCCGATGAAGCAGGGGCGGGGCCAATGACTCCTTGCCATGAGCTGACGGGGGGCATCTTTTGAAGGACATAACCTAGCTGCCCGGAACTATAGGATGTCCATCTGAAGAGCTGTCGGGCATTGCCACTGTATTAAAAAATCGCCCAGGCGGCTGCTTAAGCGGCCACTTAATCGAACAACACCCTCAGCCGCTTAATTTAGCCCATAAGCGCCCATTAATCGGTTTGAAGAAAATCACCCGCTTTTTGTCCGCTTCACCCGCTTTTTTTTTAATCTACTGGAAGCATTTAATATTAATTAATGACATGGTCCAAGTAGTGTTGACTATAATATATGAAACTTGTATGTATTAAATGTTCTATGATATACCTAGTCCTAATTTAGAATGCATACTTCGTGTGTAAGCTGTAATTATAGGGTACTTTTGTAATGTATCTAAGTAAATATCATATTACTCTTATTATACTTCTAATGCATGATTCATTTTACTGATTTCCTTGCTGCTTTCAGTGATTACTGGTTGGTACTACTGGTTAGCATTACTTTTTTGGTGCAATATTGATCACTTGTTTCGTAGTAAAGTATTAAATCAATAATTCATAGTTCGTTATTTACAATTACTGATCTGCTTGCTCATTTAATGATTAGAATTATTGAGTAGTAGTAAAGTACTGATTAATACTTAGTTAATTACTGATTTGCTGATTAGATATGTATAAAAGTTCCTTAGAAATATAATTTTTATATACACGTGTGAATTTGTATAAAAATATATAAGAATTTATGCACCCGCTTTTTCAAAAATCGCTCGTTTAATCGCCCACCTGCCGCTTAATCGGTTACAAGGTGTTGTTCGCAGGCCTCCCGCTTCCCGCTTTTAAATACAAGGGGTGTTGCCAAGTCGGAAGGATTATGTGTTGTAGAACCCATCATGGCGCACGTGACGATCATATTGCCATGGACGATCAAACAATATGTGAGAACTTGTCATAGTGAGCACATCGCAAAGGACTGTATCGTTGTAAACACCATGAAATGAAAAAGGAACTCTGCAACACTGGGTGACGGTCTGATAAGTGTCATGAACCCATCGAATGTGATACGGTTTGAAATGGGGCTCCAGTTGCAATCCCAACTCCTAAACAACAGAAGAAGACATTGTATTGGCTGAAGATCCTCCATCAAATGGCAGTACGCATATGTGACCTCGAACCTCCACAAATGAATAAAACAATGACGCACGACGCCAATCATCAGGAGGTGGACACTGTATAGCCATGAGGACCCAATTTTGCAGAGCGGGGTCACCTGTTTCTTCCTCTTCTTCCTCATCACTAGGTTCTGAAGCTGGAAAGACATCCTCATATTCTATGCCATCATCGGTTGTCGTTGTCGTTGTCATTGTCATTGTATTCATCACACGGCGTGGACACTGGTTGGAGAGATGACCATATGCATGGCAGGAAAAGCATTGGATAGGCTTCGTGACCACCAGTTTGGAGGGTTTGCCTTCAGTAGTCGGTGTTGCTATAGCAGTCGCCCCTTGACGTGGTTTCCACCTAGGTGACCATAGTCAGTGGCGGCGGCGGATCTCCTCCTCAATTCTTTCAGCGCTATGAATAGTATCATCTAGAAAAGTGAAATGCATGACTGCTAGACAATCAGCTACCTCATCGCAAAGTCCCCTACAAAAATTTGTGATTGCGGCAGTGGCATCCATCTGAACCTCGAATCGATTGCACAATTCTTGAGATTTGTTGGCGTAGCTGGCGACGGTGTCGTCGCCCTGCCTGAGATCTTGATATGCCAAGTAGACCTGCTTTTGTAATCCGAGATAAGAATCGCTACACAATCAAAGGACGCAATTATCACGGATTCCTATGCAAATCCCCTTTCAAGGATTGCATCACTCCACCATTCACTACGAGATTGGCTGCAATTGCAATGCAAATACTCAGTTTTGCTCCTACTAATCATCACTCCATTTGATTCCAATGCCTTTCTCAACAATTCAATTTTTATCATTCAGACCATCTTAAGTTTCATTAATCAACAGAATATCATCAGCAAATAACATACACCAAGGAATATCATCCTGAACATTCTTTGTCAAGTCATCTATAATAAGAACGAACAGATATGGGTTGAGTGTGGAACCTTGGTGTACCCCAACTATGATAGGAAATGTTGGTGTCTCTCCTCCAGGAGGCTTCCCACTTGCAATTGAGCTATCCTACATGTCTATAATCAAGTCAATGTATTGGATTGGCACACCCTTTTTCTCCAAAATCATCTGGAACACTTCCATGGGTACTCGGTCATATGCCTTTTCCAAATCAATAAACAATATGAAGATTGTTGGATTATTTGAAATATCCATTTTATGTAATCGTTACTAATGTTTTGGAAAGCATGAAGTGGGAGGCAAACAGACAGGACCTTGTAATTGCTTGAGCAATAAGCGAGCATTTAAGTTGGGCTTATTACAACACCAGATGATTACAATTCTATTAGTTTTTCATGTAATTTATACTACAATACATATGTAACATTAGAGCATGTTAAATGATAAACAACTGATAGTGTACTAGTAGTAGTTGCACAATTCACTACAAATAGCTACCCACTTACAATATAAGTACATAGCAATATACATTATGTATACTTATAAATAAAAGCAGCATATGGTTTGCATTATGCAGTATATATGATTATATACAAATACAACAGATGACAATTGCAGCCGTGTATTATAAATTATTGTTAACATTAAATGTGGTTTCCATAATATGTTACTATATGTGTTATACGTTTATATTCGTAGCATATTTGTTACATTATACATATATTATATTGCACAACTAGATGTATAGTTTATACATCATTTTCCAAAAAGTGGCCCATTACGCAGCCTAATCAAACAACGGTCAATCCAGAGAGCAAAGCGGAAAAAATTTGGGTGCTTGATTGAAACTGTTTAGTACGCCTAAGGCCTAACGAGTGCACAGGGGTCTTGGGCAGTTAGATAGGTGCATGGCCAGCTTTCTAAAACAGTAATCATTACGAAACACCAACAATCCATAGAGCCACTACCATCACGACAACCTTTAGTTCCACATCGGCCCCATCATCAAAACAAGTTGCACTTCATTTATCACATCAGTTGGAGTGACAGATAAAGAACCTCAAAGCACGCTGATGTGCTCAACGGCTTCATTTACCCCTACCTCATCTTGACAACTGCGAATCGGGAAGAAAAAAATCAAACACCTCTAGCAAAGTAAGTAAACTAGAGGTGGTTAAAAAGCAAATGCAGAACCCACAAGCTAGGTACCACGTTAGATAAGCCTGCATGTGTGGAGTCTTTAGAAAAAACAGGAGACCAGGAAGAAGACACCTAATTTGTTCAGTGTGTCAACAGAAAATCATCGTGCTATAAAAAAGGGAACAGCATATGAAAAAAGGGGAATAACCTACTAACTGTAAATCTCTAGCAAGCATTACTTATATATGACAACAAGAGGTGTTGGAAGAGACTTGCTACAAGTGGCCACAGGTTCTCTCTCTAGGCTCCTCTCCTCTGGCCCAGAGATTAGTTGTCCGTGCTAATCTCTATATTGCATGTTCTTGAATCTACAAACTTGGAAGCATGTGGGTCCACTTGCAATTATGTCTAGCAAAACAAGACCCGACCCAATGCGAGCCGACTAAAGCGGGTTCCGGTCTTGATTTTCTCGACCTGGCCCGAGATGACCCAAACCCAAAGAACTCGAATTTATTTGTGGATCTAGCTTGGGTTTGCAATTGGTGACCGGCAGAACCAGAACAACCCAAAATTATATCTATAAATATTTCACTTTTCATTTTTCCATGTTGCAGGCATATACAACTTTAATATGTACAAACATATCTTTATTTTTAAGGATAAATATGATTATTATCTTATGATTTACAATAATTTATACATGTCTTAGTCTACAAAATAATATTTAGCCAACATAAATTTCCAACAATTTCGAGTTTAGTGGGTTTGCATTTTTGGGTGTTTTAGGTTCCATTTTCAGGTTTTCGGGTCTGCATATAACATGGTATTTTTGGGTTTATTGGGTATATCGGGATTGACCTGCAAATAGGAATTTCGGATTCTGGTCGATCAGGTAGGACCCGGAATTATTTTCGGGCCAAGTTCGGGTCGAGCATTTTTGGGGTGACCTAAATTGACCCAAAATAGGACCCGCACAAACCGGACTTGATTGCCAGCCCTACTTGCAACGCATATTTGATACATCAAACATGACTAGATCGTGATCTATTTGATGGGTTCCACCAAAAGAAGTTATTACATGAACTATCATCCTTTCTTTCCAATTTGTGGCACTCCTTACAGATTATGGAAAAATGGAAAACAAGTTTGAATCATGTTTATGCCCAGTAAAAGGATGCAGGTTCAACCCCAAAACCACCAAGAGTTTTATCCAGATATCAACCTTGAATCTCCTAAAGTCTATATATAAATCATATATTCTTCACCTACAACACGACGGCATCCATCTTTACAACTCAAAAATGAGCCTTCATGCGATAAAGCACCTTCATCTCGTAAGCTCCCATGTCGCCTCTTCCATTGCAACAACCAAGTGTTAAATTGTTAATCAATCCCTATAGGTTTCTTTACCTTCATCATTGAGTTGTAGCTTCTGCTATGAATTATGAAAGCAATCTCAGACCAAGTCCAAGAACCGGCAGTCCAGCGCCTTCACCGTGGGTGCGATGCGAGTAAGACCATCTGGAGAACAACATCATTGTTGCTCAAGAGAAGCTAAGCAAGCATTTCCAAGGTGATTATTTTTAAGCAGCTTTAGCACCATTGCGGAGGATGATCATGCATACAGTGTCATTTCATGTTCCATGGTATCATCCATTGTGAACCTGATAACCTCTCTAAATACTCCTCACTCAATGGCTTAGGACTACTATCAATCGCCTATAGCAAGAATGGCATCTCCCATACCCCACATTCTAATGAAGCTCTCATCAAAATTAAGCTTTTTAATGGTGGCACGTTAGATACTATGGTTTGGATTGGGCTTAGATGTAAGTAGTATTTTCAGTAAGTAGTATATGGAATAAGTGGGACTTGTGTGCAACAATAATACTTGCTTATTGAATATTGATTATCAATGAACTAAATTCAGACGAGGATTATCATGACGGAAGGACATGAGGCATGTGCATCAGTCCAGTAACCACACTTTTTGTTGTTATGATAGATCAATATGTTTACTTGTGAGAAATCTAATATAATTGATAAGTAAAGGAACCATATAAAATGAGTTGTGAGGATTGAAGGTGACTAGATGCTAAACAGTAATTCTATATATACTTTTATTGGCGTTATGGGAGGGTTGACCTCCTGCTACCTCACCCAAACCCCAAGTTGAGCAGTATGAGGTAAATCATTGATGGTTTTTAGGGGTCAGATCAGGGTCGTTGCATTGGCAGTCATTGGGCTAATCCACTGGCCATCTTTGCCGATTTAAAATCTGAAATTATATAGATATGGTAACAGGGTTGTTAGAACCAAGAAACTAGTAAGCTATGTTGGTATGGTTCAATCCTAGGAAGTATGGACACTTCTATACAGCTGCCGTGTCCGTGTCGGACACATTTCGGACACGGACACTTACCGGACACGGCCCAAAACGTTTTGGACACAACTATGCCATGTCCTATTCATTTTGGTCATTTTTTGCAGCCCGGACACAGCTGGACACAGTCCGGACACTTCGTGCAGCAACTACTCCAGTAGTAGCCTGTTTCAGAGTGTAAATTCTGGAAATACAGCCACTTCTAAGTGTTCTTGTGATTGAGAACATATAACACAACAAGATCTAATCAAAATTACAAGTAAACTGTCTTAAAAAGAGTCTTCAAAATCCAAGATGAGTTCTATATCATGAATCACATTTTGGTCTAGTTAATTAATTAAATCAGTATCAGTATTTATTCATTCTGAAATTCTAATGTAGTTACCTGAAAATGCAGCAGGTTTACTTGTCGACTTCATATTGTTTGTACTTCACATAAACACACCTTTGCATTAATATTCATATACTATTATACATACATGTATTATACGCTCGCATATGTATATGTTAGAAGAAGAAAAATATCCCTCATCAGCGATTGTACAAAATTGTTGTGTCCCGTGTCCATGTCCGTGTCAGTGCCTGTGTCTGTGTCTGCAAACGTGTCCATGCTTCCTAGGTTCAATCTCAAATGTGGAAACACCAACGAACAGGTCAACTGACCAGTTCAACCATTTAATAGGTTTGGTTTTGAGCCAACTAACCAGGTCTGTCACAAAAGCAATTCAGGTGGAGTATGGGTCAAGTGAGGCACAAGGGGGCAATTAAACCCCAACCATGCATCCTTGTTCTCCTCAGCCTCCTAATCTTCCATCTCTACACCGTCTTCCTTCTGCTCTTCCTCCTCCTTTACCTCCTCTGCTTCCTATTATATCCATCTTAGTACCTCTTCCTCCTTCTGCCAATTGACAGGTTGAGCCACTAATTCGATTCATTGGACCAGTTAACCAATGGCCTCGCTGATTCAAGCTTCGGTCTAGTTTTGGAAACTTTGGTTTATATGAATATTTTTGGTTGTAGATGGAGTTAGAAATAAAACAAGTAAGACTATAGGATAGTCATTATGGTTTTATATTGGTTGTTTCAACTATGATGTCTTCATTTCATAATTTTGATCAGGATGTGACGTATAAACAAAACCAAAATGAATTAAGTCAAATATATAATAGATTCTATGGTTTCTTTTCTTTTAAGTTGTGATTATGGTTCCTTTAAGCCCCTTCTTTTCCGATTCCTCATAAATTATATATACAAAACCAAAAAATGAATTCAGTCAAATATATCATAGATTCTATGGTTTCTTTTTTTTTAAGTTGTAATTATGGTTTGTGTTGTTGCTGACCAAAAAAAGTTGTAATTATGGTTCCTTTAAGTCCCTTCTTTTCAGATTCCTCATGAATTGTATATCCTTTTTCACGTGCAAGGAAGAACTACGCAAGAATATATGGAGTTTTTATTTTCTCGTCCTTGATCTAATAATCTATTTGACATTGATTGTGGTAGGGTTGGCAAAAGCAAACCCAACCCGATTTAAGTGGGCTTGGTCCGGATTTTACAACCCGACTCCAAATAGACCCGAAGTTGAAAAATGTGAACTTATTTGCGAGTCAAACACAGGTTTGCCACTGTCGGCCCTTTAAACCGGTTCGACCTAAAATTAATTAAATATTCATTACATTATTTAGATTTCATGTTGTGTCATTTTCAATATAGAGTTAATGGGACGACTGACCTGAGACTATGACGAATTGTTATTGACAGAAAAAGACTATTAAATCTAACTAACTTATCGAGCTATGCCACAATTGTTGAGACATTGGCCAAGCTTCGGTCATTCCCTCCCTGTCCCTTCACTAGCATGAATATTTTCTGTAGTTCATTGAAACTTGTTATTGGATGTTGTAAATTAGTACATGTGTATTGTTGTTATTATTAGTGTCTAAATGCCATGTAAGCTTATATTCCTAAGCTAGTTTGGCTTAACGTTTGATTGGCCAAGTCTTATAGAGTTTGTAACACATGCAACAACCTTCAGAGACGTCAGAGGTACTTTTTGTAACTGTCCACATTCAACCATGTACAATGCTCATTTGCTGAAAAGTAAGTAGATTGTGGTTTTTAGCATGTATATACTACCAAAGTTTATTATGCACAAACACATCATTGTTTGTCTAGGACAAAATTTGCTTCTAATTCAATTATCTTTAGCAACAAATACAAAACTTTGTATAGAAAGCATAAATTATCCAAACAATTTTCCAGCAATTTTGGGTTTAGCGGATTTGTATTTTAGGGCCTTTGGGGTTTACGCTTCTAAAATGGGATTTTTTTTTCGGGTTTATCGGGTTAGACCAGAAAATCACAATTTTGGGTTCAGGTCCTGACTTGTAGGACATGGAAATGATTTTGCGGTCCGTTCAGGTCCAAAATTTTAGGCCTAACCCAACTTAAAACCCGCTAGACCCGGACCCGATTGCCAGCCATAGATCATGGTGTCCTCAAAACAAACACAAACAACTACTTCCAGGACTTGAAGATAAAAATTCTTCATGTAAAGCAAGGAATAAGGTTTCGCCGAAATTGGCAAAATTTCGGTCCAAAATACCGATTTCGTTGGGACCTGATACGAAACCCTGCGGCTGTGTCGAGACGGTCGCATTTCGCGAAAAAAAACGAAATTTCGCCAAGTTTCGGCGGTTTCGCCGAAATCGTCAGAATTCGAGGGGGGTCTGTGCTATTTTGCCATCTTAAGTGGCGAAACCCGGGCGAAACCGGCGGTACCGAGCTCAGTTGTTGCTGCTCTTTTACTTGTTGCTGCTGTTTTGCGAGAAGAAGGTGATTTTGAGGGGGAAAACCGATTTGGAGCTGAAAGATCTGCTAGAACAAGGTAAATAAATATATTTTCTTCCATTTTCATTCATTTCCAACCTCTATTTCTCCTATTATCATCTATTTTGAACACCTATTTCTCCATTTCACATAATTTCGTAATTTACACTAAAATCTTAGATCTACTCCACTATTCATCAAATTTGTGTGTTCTAAACATAGATCCACACATCTAAGCCATGGATCTATATATATCTTCAATAAATTTACACAAATAACTAATTTTTATATCTTTTTTAGATTATTAATACTAATAATAGTATATATAATATATATTCATCATAACTAGTTATTTCACTTAGGTTTAGTAGAAGAAGTTGTTACAAACACTAATATGAACACAAGGAAAATAATTTTTGTAAAAAATAAGATATTTTTTATATATACACTATTTAAAAATCCGAAAATTAAAAAAAAATCATAAAATATTCTTTTCTTTAGAAATAAGATATTTTTGTATTGTTTTAAATATCCTATTACAGTAGTACTCCTAATCACTTACATATACGTATAAATTATTTGTTAAATATGCATTTATTAATTTAAAATATATTTTCAGACCTAAAAATACAAATAAAAAATAATTCTAAACCTTTTTTTCGAATTGATTAATATCCTATTACAGTAGTGTAGCTATTCCATTACATATATGTACAAATTATTGATAAGTATGTGCATTTATCAATTAAAAAAATATTTTCAGACCTAAAAATACAAATAAAAAATAATTCAGACCTAAAAATACAAAAAAAATAATTCTAAACCCTTTTTCTTCCTTGTTAATTTCCTATTTCAGTAGTGTACCTAATCAGTTACATATCTGTATGAATTTTTGCTTATGTCGTTTATTGTTTTGATTGCTAATGGCCTAATGCATTGCATATTCTATGTTGTTTTTGATTTATTTCAGTGTTGACAATGTCTTCTGATGGAAATTCGTCTGGGAATGAGGGTGCTAGGCAGAATGCACCCAAACCCAAGGAAGTAGATTTTGCTTGGAATTATTGTGCTCCTGTTCCCGGGGTCAAGGGAAAGGTGGTTTGTAACTTCTGCAAAAAGACAATTGGTGGAGGGGGCATCACCAGGTTTAAGCGTCATATTACTGGGGGAGACAAGAATGTTGCCTTATGCCAGAAGTGTCCGCAATCTGTTAGGGATGATTTCAGAAAGATCATAGCATCCAAAAGGGAGAAGAAAGACAAATGTATTGAGGCCAACAAATCTTACACTGATACTCTCTTCAATGTGCAAGCCACAGGTTCATCTGTCGAGTCTGATGATGACATGGTGTATCCTCCAGGTTGTGGTGATACTGCTTACGGTCGGCATATGTATAGGCGGGCATATAGAGAATCAAGAAGAACTGAGTGAGAAAGGGAGGAAGCTGTAAGAATACTACGGAGGTATGGGCCATCAGGAACCGGAGGAGGCAGTGGGAGTGGGACTGGACTAGGACTAGGTCGCAGTCAACATGTTCCTCCTGTTGTTGATTTGGATGATGAAGATGATGTGTTTGCTCAAACAAAAAGGAAGAAAGGCACAATGATGTTCTGTTACGTTCTGCTAGTGCTAGATTGAAAAATATTGATGAACCAGGGGTTAGAAAGGCTGAACCTAGGCAAAAAACCCTTAAAGGCATGTTCAGTGGGGCAAAGGAGAAAGTGGGAAAGGTTGTAGGTAAATTCTTTTTTGCTCACGGAATCCCGGCACATGTTGCAAATGAACCCTATCTACAACATGTGGTTGATGTGATAGGGGAGTCTGGTAGGGGAACTAAGGCCCCCGCAGCTTATGAACTTATGCATAAATATCTTCCCAAGCAGAAAAAAGAGCTAGAACAGTGGGTTAAGGAGCAAAAGATATTGTGGGCTGAGTATGGGGTCACACTCATGTGTGATGGGTGGACCAGTGGCAACAGGAAACAAATTATAAACTTCCTTGCTCATTGTCGTGGATCTACTATCTTCCTTGATTCTGTTGATGCTTCTGGTGAGGTTAAAGAGTACTCATATTTATAAAAGTTGATGAAGAAATACATGAAAGTTGTTGGGCCTGAGAATATTGTGCAAATTGTTACTGATAATGGATCAAATTTTAAGAAGGCGGGGGGAAAGATAATGAAGAATTCTCCCGTGTACTGGACGCCGTGTGCTGCCCATTGTATAGATCTCATATTAAAAGATATGGGAAAACTTGAGTACATCAAATCTGTGACCATTGATGCAAAATTGATTACAGGTTTCATATATAATCATTCTTTTCTGTTGAATGCAATGAGACGCCCAGAATATTGTGGAGGCGATCTAGTTAGAGTGGGGGTAACAAGATTTGCTACCAACTACTTGGCTCTAGATTCACTGAAGAACAAAAGAGATGGACTGAGGAGGTTATTTAATGGAGTAGAGTGGACCTCCATGAAGGAGCACAATACCCCACTTGGTCGACGAATTGAAGAACTAATTGCTAATAGGGCTTTCTGGGACAAAGTTACCAAGGTACTTAAGGTAATGGCTCCTATAGTAAAAGTGTTGAGGTTAGTAGATGGTGACAAGGCTGCAACCATGCCTTGGTTATATGATGCAATGGAAACAATGGTGGAGAATGTGAAAAAAGCCGCTCCAACATCCAATGCACAATACATGAGCATCATAAAAAAGAGATGGACTGATATGCTTTTGCATCCACTACACAAAGTCGGTGAGCATCATTGTAATTGTATCATGTATATAATTATTTAACTGGTCTATGTTAAGAAATTAACAGGTTTTGTATTATTTATTTACAGCATACTATTTGAACCCAAGATACCATTACTCGCGGCAATTGGGTATGAAACCAGACTTGATGAATGCGGTTAGGGATGTGCTCAATAAGTTGCTTACATCCACAGAAGAACGGATGCAGGTTTTGGATCAGGTATACAAATAGTTGTATAATTGTATTTCATGTTTATCTAATATCTATAACCTAACAACTATTAATGTGGCCTTTCATGTTTGTTGGCTTTTTTGTAGCTACGACAATTCCGTGAAGGCCTTGGATGCTTTGGCCACCCCAATGCAGTAGCCGACCGTGCAGAGGGTGATCCTTGTGAATGGTGGGTGTGGAATGGGAACGGTGCCCCTCAATTTAGAAAAATAGCCATACGCATTCTTTCACAGACAACTTCTGCAGGGGGGGTGTGAAAGGAATTGGAGCATTTTTAATTTGATTCATTCAAAAAGAAGGAACATATTGGGGGCTCTCAGGTTAAGGGATCTCGTGTATGTCCACTACAACATGTGTTTGAGAGCTAGAGCCATAAGAGAGGCCAACTACAAAGAAGTCCAATTTGCTGAAATGCATGATCCCATTGACACAGCATACACGTTCCATGAAGATAGATTTCGGGGCCTTTATGATAGTGATGATGAGGGTACCGGTACAATAGAAGATCCCTTGGAAGAATGGATGAATGAAATAGGCCGTCCAGTTCTAGACAATATTTCTTCTGGCCGTCCAGATCCATATGTGGAGGAGCAATTTGAAGATGCTTCGGGTGTTGTACTTGAGGAAGAACGAAGAAACAGAAGCCCACCTGAAAGACTTGAGCTAGAGCCTGAGCATGTAGATCTTGATATGGAAATTGATAGAGCAGTGCAAGATGAATTGGATGGAGCATCTAGTGCTTCAAAATCTATAACTGCTACATCATCTGGGTCCAAGTCTAAGAGTGATGACGACGATGATGGTGGTGGTAATGCAAGTGGTGGTCAACGTTCTCCAGAGTATCCTCCAGCAGTTGATCCTCAGAATGATGATCGTCCATATATCACTAGGGATATTCCTATATATCCACAAGAAAGAAATGTCACAATGGCTGAAAAAACCTTTATGAGGAAGAAAACTCGAGGTGGAAAAGACTACAGTGGTGCACCACCACGGCCACATGAGGATACATGCTATAGGCCTCCTACAGCTACAGCTACACCTATAGGATTCCAATCCTATCCTACTTCACAATACTATACTGATTCCACTTCTGATATTGCTGAATCCATGGGAAACATGAGGCTTTCTGATTCTCTATATCCTCAACAATCATTTGGTGATACGTTGTTTGGGCACCCACAAGCGTACTATGGGTATTTTGGATATCAAACTCAGCCACCACCACAACCAGAAGCAGAATTAGAGCATCATATTGGATATACATATAGTGCAAATGTCTCGGGCCCGCAAGGAACATATCAGTACAACAGTAGTGTATTTTCTGATGATGGGGGGCAATCATGGAGCGGTGGTAGCTCAGTTATTCCTGTTGCTCAAGTCCCAATGCATGCTACTTTTCCTCAAGCTCGTCAACCTCCATCTGATTCTGAAAGCAGGAGTCGATATCTTAGAGATCTGGAAGATCACTTTCCAAGGTTTGGGATGATGATGTTCATTTCTGGTGATGTGCACGAGGAACATGTGATTTCATACAACAAACTTTACAGAATGTACATGACCTGGGAGCAATATGTCGACCATATCAACACTATACAGTATGGTGGACAACCATCTCAATCAGCACGACACTCAACATACAATTGATTTGAGTTGGTAAGTTACTATATTATTCATATGTTGTAAGTTTGATATTATTGGAGAAGTGTGTGTACTTATGTTTATGGATTGTGCTAGTAAAATTGCATAACTTAATTCCTATATTTTGTCATCGAAATCCTTCATCGAAATCCTCAATAAATAGGACAGTTCCCTTACATCCCACATGAAGGCCCCCCCCTACCTACCCCCACATAAAATTTTATTGCATAAAACGATGCATTTAGGTGTAGAGATCACGCCTGTAAAATTTCATAAATTAATTCGTTCATTTTGGCGTCGAAACGGGCATTGTTGCATTTATCGAAATTTTTGTCGAAATTTCCATAAATTTCGGTTTCCATGCTGTCGAAACGGTATCGAAATCGGATACCTTATTCCTTGATGTAAAGAAATACTAATCATATGAAGATCATGTCTCATTTCTTAATAACCGATAAATCTGAAATTCTGAATTAGCATCATCAAAGAAGATTTCACAAAAATATTATATTCATAATCTGATGTTTAGGTTTCACATTTAACAGTATACTCAACTAGTAGTAGTAGCTAGTAAAGCATCATACAAGTGATGTCAACTTATCGCCTCTATTTTTTATCTTAACAAGGTTTTTTGTTTGCTTGATGAAGTTAGCCACTACAGTTTTTGTATGTTGTTATCTTGATTTTACGGCATTCTTCAATAGCAAAAGGATACTTGAATTTACCTCTCTTTGTTGTTTGAGATAATTTTCTATACTCAACTTACTGTTCATGCACATTACAGTAATAAATGCAACTTTATTGTGGTACTACTTGTTTTAGATAATTTTCTGTACTCAACTTAATGTTCATGCACATTACAGTAATAAATGCAACTTTATTGTGGTACTACTAAGGTCCTACCAAAATCCGGTCACTATGATTGTCCTACATAATAGATATCATTGTCGTATTTCACTAGGAAATAGCTTCTGATTTGCCTTATTGAAAGCTAATAAAGTTGTAGGTTGCAAACTGCCAATCATAACTTGGAATTGGAATGTTGAAAATGCAGATCCATTTTGTTGTTCTGCAGTTATAATTGCTAGTTCATCTATTCATAAAGTATATTGATTGAGCACTATGTGCTGGCAAGACTGTTATGGGATTCAGACCTATTAAAGTTTGGAAGATCTCGCTGACATGGGGAAAACACCATTGGGGGGAGAATGCTCACAAATTCGCATGGAGACAATAAGACTACGCAAATCTGTATTCTGGCCAGTGGTGGACGCACGATGGAATCACATGAGGCCATTTGACTCGCCCACAGCTATCCGTGTCCATTGATGAATGCTTAATTTTTGGAGTGACCTCACCCAGAAAACCTTCGTTCCTTTTTCATTGGACTAAATCATTACCTAGATATATGAGAAAAGAAAACTTGTGTCTTTCTTGCAACGTGAGTGACTAGAAACGAGAAAGGACAGTGCACACAGAGAAAACGTGGAGTAGGGAATTGAAAAGATTGGAGCTGAGAGATAATCGGAGTAATCAAACAAACTGTTAGTTCATCAGAGTGAGAAACAAAAAAAGGAGGGGATATAATAGCATTGATTTCGTGAGAAAAAAATGGATAATATAGGAAGATGAGCGGATGTGAGAGCCGAGTGAAAGGGAAACAATTTAAGATGGGGAAACATGAGAGTCGCAAGCATGGTGTTTTAGTGATTGAGAGGAGGGGGGAGAGAAGAGATTCGAGAGACAATACATATAGACATATATACACACACACACCAGAGAGAGGTGGAGGGAGGGATGGCGGTCCAACAAAGAGAGGGTTGTTAATTTGTCTCTGTTTCCTAATAAAAACATGATACAAATAATAATTTATATGATATAAGCATGATATTAGTGGTCTATCTTGTTTGTGAAAACCCCTTGGATTTGACTAAAAGTTACTAGTCTGATATGGAGTGTAGCATCTTATTTTTTCGGGAAACCTTACGGAAACACAGCTAGGAATGGAAAAACTTCTCTTATATGGATTATCTTACTTACCTATATATACATTGCCTCATGGCTTATGGGCAAGGCAATTCATATGCACATTGTATTGCTAAACATGTCTCAACATTACAGAGGCTTTTTATGCAACTACTTCATCCTGCCAGGAGGTGTAAACAAAAGTCGCAGAGTAGAAGATACCTTCACACAAGAGGTATTCATCCACTTATCATCATAGTCACAAACTAACAATATACTCCGACTTTTTTAAAAAAGCCACAACACGAATTTTTCCCTAGACGTATGAAACTAGAGAATGAATCCCACAATTCCCAAATATTACGCTTTATTCCTGTCTTTTCCAGTTTTATACGTTCTTTTCCCGTATTATATTGATTAAGACTCCAACTTAGTTTGAGTGCATATATGTGTGTATATGTACATGCATATATGTGTGTGTATGTATGTAATATATGTATGTATAACTAATAGTTATAGATATATGTATGCAATATATAAGTATATGTATGTGCAAGACATATATATACATATATTTGCAAGCAATATATGAATATATCCTCCGGTTTTGTTTCAACTTTTTCCCGAATAGTTGACCGCACTTTAACCGTACTTTTACCAATTTTTACCCAAATTTCCCGCATAATTGCCGAATTCTGAATTTTTCAACTCAACCGTATCCCGAATATCGAATTTGTGACTATGCTTATCATGGAGAAAGATTTGATTCTGGAAGAAAGATATTATTCCCTCATAATGTTTCAGCTTATGATGAGGAGATATTGGTAAAGGATGGAAGAGTTATATCGTTCCGTCTTGGCAAGCATGATACTGATACATCGAGATGTCAATTAAGAAGTTACATCTATTATGTCCGCCACACTCTTTAAGAGTGAGCTAAATAACTTCAGCAGGCTTGATTCAGACGAAGCAACACAAAATTTCCATTTGTTCTGCCGGCTTCTATAGTTAACAGTGAATTTTTCTGTTGTGACCGCTACATGGAGAGGGCCTTCTCTGTGAAGAAAATCAAAAAGCATTGACTGCGCAAGAAAATGGGTGATGAATTTCTAAATGAATGATTGGTGGTGTAGGTAAAGCGGGACCTATGCAAATATATCGATATTGAGGTAATTCTGTCACATTTTCATACTATGAAACTCATATGAGGTTCCCTGAAACTTTTCATATCATATGTAAGCCATGTAGGGTGTGAAACTCTCCTTTTCCTAACACAAAATCTAAAAATTCTAATTTTTACTATAACAGCGATTGTATCAATTCTTTATATTCTATAAATTGACAATGTTGTGGAAAGAAAATGGTTCGTTGTGTTGTGGCCTCACCCACATAGACTTCTGAATCCGCCACTCAAGTCAACTACAGTCCAAAACCCTAAATTAATCCAAAATACCAACTGTAGAACTGAAACCAATACAGGGTGAAAAATGGTCCAGTGCTGCCAGAAAATTAGCTAGAAGTTGTACCAGGAAAATATGTACAAATCAAGTAGACAGATGAACCATACCATCCAGTAGCCAGATAGACGCAGAAAATTTGCGTAGCAGAAAATCTAATTAAATCTACTGATAGTAATTTAGAAAGGCAGGAAGTTGAAAATATATAATGGATGAAAACAATTTCCCAGGGCAACTATACCAACTAGGTGGTAGGTAGACAGACTCACCTTGAAGGACCCGTTCACCTTGGAATCCCTAGACCACTCGAGGCCCAGGTTACTCGATGCTGTCTGGTAAGTTGCCTTGAGAACGTCGTCCCCAGGAAACCTCCTGGACACAGCAAAGTCCCAGGTGTTCTTGGTGATGTCGTAGGTGGGCTCGAAGATGGTCCTCCTGAGCTCCCCGTGTGTGTAGGCGTACTTGAGCTTGCATCCTCCGGATACGAAATCGTAACTGGTGGTGACCTTATTCGCCGGGTCAATGGCCAGGGAGCCATCGAGGGTGGTCCTTCCAGCCCCGTAGAAATGAATATAGGTAAGGCTCAGTGGCTTGCCTTGCACTCTCACAGTGTTCATGAACTGGAACCTGAAATCCTGCGACCGGGTGTACTGTTACGGATCTTGCTAGCTGTATCAGTTGATTAGATGCAAATGTCTGGGGAGCGGAAAGAAAGAGCTTGTATGGGGAGAACATAGACTGTACTGCTGCCTCCATGGTCAATGGATAATTAAAGAGAATTTTTTTTTACCTTTTTGGGAACGTCGCAGTCGATGATGAAGGAACCAGGCTTCTCAAGAGACAGCTTGAGTCCCTGGAGCGAGGGCCCCTTGACGAAGGAGGCGTCAGTCGCCGTGACCGTGACCTTAGCATCTCCAGCAGCAAACGCCGCCACGGATGACACGAACGAAGCCGTGCTCTTGTCGACATCGTACTTGGCCTTCACAGTAGCCTTCATCGTGCTGCCGCTGCTACTTCCTGTCCCCGCCGGGCCTGTGATGTGGCGGAGGAGTAGAGGCAGCAGGCCGGGGTAGGTTAGGGGCAGGTGATGGACGTTGAAAGGAAAAGTGAACAAGGCGGATAGGAAATGTAGGGGCAGTGGGCCTGATGCAAACTCTGGGGTGTGGACAACCGGACGGAGGCAGTGAAAGCCGACTAGCGGAGGGAGGCTGTTTAAAGACGAAATTAAGATGCTCCCTTGGTCGTCGTTTACGAGTGACGTTTGATTCGGCTATTACCAATTGACCATCTCCGGCTCACCCAAAACTTTGTAGTAACTTATTAACTTTGTCCGGACATAAAGCTATAAGCCCGATTTTCGTTGCTAGTTATCTTTGAAGACTTCATTTAGATTTTATCCATACTACACTTGACCTCCCCCCTCTAAGGATATCATGGACAGCATATGCATGGGTTATGGGTTATAGAGGTTGTTTATGACGAAATTAAGATGCTCACTTGGTCGTCGTTTACGAGTGTCGTTTGATTCGGCTATTACCAATTGACCATCTTCGGCTCACCCAAAACTTTGCAGCAACTTACTAACTTTGTCCGGACATAAGATGTAAGTCCTATTTCCGTGGCTAGTTGTCTTTGAAGACTCCATTTAGGTTTTATCCATGCTACACTTGACCTCCCCCCCCCCCAAGGATATCATGGACAGCATATGCATGGGTTATAGAGGTTGTTTAAGACGAAATTAAGATGCTCCCTTGGTCGTTTACCAGTGTCGTTTGATTCGGCTATTACCGATTGACCATCTCACCCAAAACTTTACAGTAACTTACTAACTTTGTCCGGACATAAGCTGTAGGCCCTATTTTCATGGCTAGTTGTCTTTGAAGACTCCATTTAGGTTTTATCCATGATATCCCCGTAAGGATATCATGGACAGCATATGCATGGGTTATAGAGGTTGTTTAAGACAAAATTAAGATGCTCCCTTTGTCGTCGTCATTTACGAGTGTCGTTTGATTCGGCTATTACCAATTGACCATCTTCGGCTCACCCAAAACTTTGCAATAACTTACTAACTTTGTCCGGACATAAGCTGTAAGCCCTATTTTTGGGGTTAGTTGTCTTTGAAGACTCCATTTAGGTTTTATCCATGCTACACTTGACCTCCTCCCCCCCAAAGGATATCATGGGCAGCATATGCATGGGTTATGTAATGCATACAAGAGATATTTATGTAATGCATACAAGAGATATTCTTAAGGGGCCTTAACACTATGCTACATGTCTAATGTAGCAACGATATTGGTCAGTGAACCAACTTCTTGATTTATAAGTTGGATTATTAGTTGCATGTAAAGCTTGTAAGAGTTTCTTCTATTACCCCATACGGTAATAGTGCACATAAAGAGTTTTTTTTGCTTGCAATGTTGTTTTCTTGTGAAACGTTGCAAATGACTATAGTGTCCATCATAATTGAGAGTGTTCTCTTCCTAATGTTATCAACAAATGGGAGGTCATCTAACGGTCATAAGCCTTAGCTTCTTCATAAGGGTTACGTCTCATGACTCTACTGATAATTAGAATCATAAAAATTAACTCACACCCACAATGAGGCGCATGAGATCGGTGATCCCTATGTGAAATATTGCATCTTAAAAAGTTTTAGTTAGCAGTATATAGGTTGTTGCTATTGGGAGTGAAGTTGGGTTTGGCGAATGATATATTCCCAAATTGCCAACTATACATGGTAAAGATACTGTCATTTTGTATATTAGATCAAGCATAATCGATATCTATTTTTATTTAAGTTTTAGATCTTTGATATCTATTTCCCTTATTTCATGTGATTTTAGGGTTCAATGTTGAAGAAATCAAGAAAAGAAATGAAAGGATGGGAACATGTCTACATCCACACCACTCTAGGGTTCCCCACGCCTCTAACAAAGATAACATGTAGTTCATAATCATCCCAATCATTTTGGAAGTCAAGAAGATGACATAATACACTCCATGGTGTGATATGACCTAGGATTGGTCAATTGGTTTGTTAGTGGATCTCTTATCTACAAAAAATTGAAATTAGCACCAATAGAAACCTTCAATCGGCCAATTGGTGTAACAACCCAAATCCAGGTTTGCCTTAAAACTAGATTTACCTTCTTGCTTACACAGGTGTACTTTGATAGATCCTAGTGTGATGCATGTTTATGATATTTGCTAGTAAGTTGCCTAAATCTTGTAGTGGAAGAATGATATCCCGATATTTTCTAAAGAGTGCCTATAAGGAAATACGACATTAGGTAAGACAGCAAAAACAAAAATTTTACTTGCCATATTCCTTAAAGACAGTAGATCGCGTTAACAAATATGAGTTGAGAAGGATGGATGGGAGGTTATACCTGGTCTTAGAGTAAGTCCAGCGACATTCCCCTCATTTTAGCATGTAGATTTCTTCAAGTTACACATGAACATATGTTGTTGTCGGCCTCCTAGTCTGGCACCACACATGACGGTTGACGTCATCCTCCTAGTGACAAGAAACAACCTCCTCGCCTCTAGAGTAGTCCACGCAAACCACCGAGTCATTCTAGATGAATAGACATGAAGGAGTTGTCCTTTATAGTCAACGTTCTAGCGTCGACTTTCTCTTCCAATTGTCTCTCCCTTGTTGTTTTTCCCTTTGACATATAGAACTTGCTCAGGTTTTCTTGGTTACCACAACCAGAGAAGATAATAATTGTCAGGGCTTATTGTTGTATTTGGGAAGCCCCCAATACCCCTTTATTTATAGGAGGGCCAAGTTTAGGGTTCCCAATCCATCTAGGGGTCAAAAAGATGGCTTTTCCTAAATTTTTCAGAACCTACAAACGGAGAACCCATCATTTCAATCACCAATCGGTCATTCGTGCCCCAAACTGATCAAATCGTACATATTTCTTGGTCTAAATCACATTGGTATTTAATGCACGATTCATGCAGATCATGACACCAGCATCAATCATTGTTCCAATCGAATTGACCATGGAACCAGGTGGTTCATTACATTAACTTGTCATTTGGGACCATGAATCGGTCAGTTCATGCCCTAGTTCAGGCATTGTTCAACCAGTGTTGTTTCTAATTGACCTGACACTCCAACCGATTGGTTCAACACTTGAACCGGTCGGTTCAGAGTCCATTCAGTCAATCTTTAACCGGTTGTAACATACTAGATCTTAGACCCTACCCTAGAACTTTGACCTTTTTGACTTAGTTGGACAAGGTTTAGGTTAAACCTAAAAGATGTTTAGTATAACCCTAATGAGCTAATGCATGTATAAATCATCTTGATGTAAACTAATGTTTTCGCGTTAGTCTTAGGACAATAATGGATACATAAAATGTGTCACATGAGATAAATAAAAGAGTACATAAGGATTCATGCAAAATAATCATGCATAACTTCTTTAGTGTTAATATGAAGATATGGAGCATGATTGGATGAATAATAATGCTAATAGGTGAAACAAGGTAATAATGGACCATGAATATTAATGGTGACATATCTCATATAAGAAAATATCAAGTGGAAATGAACTTCAAAATTGTTATCTTCATATTAAAATTAGCTTACATGTCAATTTTCATCTAATTTGGACAACCTTGAATATTTAGGTTAGTTTAGGAGAGATAAAATGTGTAAAAACCATATAAGATGAATAATATGATAAATGACTCTAAATAATGGAAATAAAGTCAAACTCATATTCAACACACTAAAGATTACTTGTGGATGAAGTTTCACCAAATTTGGACAATCTTAATACCTTAATGCATGAGGAAAGAAAAATAAGATTTGACTAATTAATGCATCAAAAATCTTCAAAAGGAAACTATAATTGCATAATCAGAATCTACATATCTTAATTGGCTTATGTACAAAATTTTATTTAATTTAGATAATGTTTGGACCCTCAACTAAAGAGAGAGAGAAAAGGAAATAAGGTAAATGATTCACTTTATTACATTTTGATTTGAATAAGGTTTTTTCCTATTTTTCTATCACGCGCCTTCTCTGATTTTGAGTTTAGTGTGGACTGTTCGATGACTGATCAGATGGCCTGCGGGTTGTCTCCTACCTTTGGTAGGAGACTGATATTTTTGTGAACAATGCCTCCGACTTTCTCTCCCGCATATCTTCTCTACCTTTCCCTTTCAGCTCGATCGGATTTTCTCATTTCAATCACCACATCTTTCCAGATCTAGAGGACCCTAGAATTGGTAGGTTTCCTCTAACCAATCTCCCGGTCAATGAAATAATTGCTCTGCCTCCCCTATTTTCTAGTTCGACTTGTGTCCTAGTCACCCAGGGTTTCGCCCACTATAAATAACCCTCTTGACACCCTCCTTGAACCCACTGCGAGCGTTCCTACTTGTTCCTTTGGTCCCGGACACGTTGGAGTTAACCCCCCCTACTCTGTCTATCCTTACATGCTACCTATTAGTCAACCCAACACCTGAGACTCCCAGGACCAACGGAGACAATGAGTTATACTCCCTGGTGTTCCCGAGGAGCTTTTGTTGTCGCCAATTTTGTCTCTCCCTCCTGGTAGGTTTACACCCCTTTTTGCTTAGTTTTCACCTTCTCCACAATTAGTGAAATCCTTACCATCGCGACACCTGGTCTTGCACCCAGAGCCTCAGTCTTGATCAATGAAATTGACTTCGGTGTTTGATTTTTAGCGTTTCCTTGATCCTTCATTGTCCTATTAGTTCCCGCTTCCTTCCTGTGATGGCGGGAGGTGTTGTTCTCACCACTTATTCTCCTCGGTACCCCTTCTTGGGCTCATTGTGATGGGGGAGACCCTGTGAGTTCAGGCTGAAGCCAAGTTCATCGAGTTTTGTTTGAGTTGATCAGAGCTTCAGAGCATTTTTACATCACCGATGAAGTGCAGTGCAAGAAGTGGTATCAGGGGAATAATCCCCCATGTTGTTTCCCATCTATACCCTTTCTTTTCCTCCGGTCTTGATTTTTTTCCTTAAGGGTATTTTCATCTTTTCACATTTATTTGCTTTGTTTTTTGTTCTAAAGTAATAAGCTGATGTGTCTAAGTAGCCAATCGAGTTGGCCAGCCATGATTAGGCCAACTCGGACATGCAACCCTCTCCCTCTCTTGCTTTCTCGTGAGTCAGATGCTGACGTGGATTTATCTGATTGGTTTGTTTTCAAAAATGCATATCTAATTATTTATAGCTCAAAAAATGTAATAAAATATAATATGGGATCAGAAAATATAATTTATCTAATGGTATAAAGTTTGTCACTTAAATATTATTTTAAAAAAAAAGTGATTTTCAATGGGTTTTCCTAATTGGTTATAATTTGTAAATTCATAACTAATAATTTATAAGTAAAAAAAATAAAGTAAAATATGTTTTGAAATTAGAAAAATATAATCTAAAATATGGCATCATTTCGATAACCTAGTTCAATAATATTAGAAAGACAATTTTTAGGGTTTTGAATAATTAATGTAAACCTAATCCTAATCCTACATATATGCTTAATAGGTGCTTTGGAGACCTAGGGTTGGACCTAGATCTGACTTTGGACTTGTTTAGACTCTAAAATAAGGTATGTTTACATCTCTTATTATTCACATTAAGTAATTGGCCTACTTTTATCTTTCTCTTGGTCCTATGGACAATCAGCCTACACAATATTCCTCTCTCTTTTGAGAACATATTTCTTGTGGAATACCTTATTTATTTCTGATCTTATGATTAATTTATTGTGATGGACATTCTTTTGGACTCTATCATATATATTGTTTCATGGTGGAACTTTACTTGGTAATGCATGCTCTTTTTGCCCACTTTTGTGGTGGTTGCTTATATTGTCACTCATGTGGTGACAAATCTTATTTAATCTGACTATACTTTTTGCGTGCCTCTCTATTAAGCATGTTATGTGACTCAGTAGCCCTAGAGTAGTGTAAATATGTTGGTTTTGGTTTATGTGCCCTTATTATATTTTTGGGATGGAGGTTATGTGCCCCATAGTTGGGTTTCAAGTTTATGAGGCTTGGCCCACACATTTTATATATTGGGAAGTTTGGTTATGTGCCATTCTCTATCAGGTTTCAAGCTTATGAGGCTTCATCGTCATTGTCTGTATATTGTTCTAGTGCTATGCTTATCTCACATGCACGCAGGTTGTTATTATTGTGATCAATTTTGTGCCCAAGTTTTATATGTGCTTTTGTGGCACCACTTTTATGATTATTTTATGGCAAGTAAATCCTTTTGTTACCTCTTATTTGCAAATCAATTTCTTTTATGTCTGATTGGGTAGTCCTTTACTTTTTTTTGGAAAGCATTCTTTACTTGATGTTCCTTTACTCCATATATTGCTCAATTCTATTTTAGTATGCACATACCAGCTTTTGCTGATGTCATCTATTTTTCTCCTCTTATTGGGGTATGCTTCCAACTCCAGGTGTAGGTCAAGGAGAACATGGTAGTTAACATGGACTTGGCTTAAGGAGTTGAAGCTTGGAGACAATCTTGATATGGTTTAAATTTCCCTCTACTAGATCCTTAGGATGTAATATTCATGTAATCCCTATGTGGGAGATTATGATACACTTTTGTAAAATTGATGATAGTCAATATTTTTATTATGTTTCTACACTTTGGTTGTTTTGATTACTATTAATCAAAATTTAAAAAATGTACACCCACTCCAACATACCATTTGGGTGTGTTTGGACTGGAGGTTTTATTCTTCAAATTTTAAGTAGGGAGTGGATTCCCTATCAGGTCCCACTCCTTACACCGGTGTTGTTTAAATTGAATACCTCAACACATTTAGTAATCAAGTTGAACATCATTCATGAATAAACTCTTATTCCAAGTGCATCCTATGTGTGTGACCCTTAGGTTCCAAGTTACATTGGCAACGAATGTCCATAATTAATTTATGACATCATAAGCAATGATTGGATTCTAGAAAGACATCATTGCTTCCTAAGTAATTGGAAAGTTGGAGAACAAATTCAACGTATAATTTGTTATTGGTGTTACAGTGATTTTATAGTTTATTTTTCTCTAATATCCAGATTGAACTCAAGGCATGAGTCGTCATCCTCTTCAACGTTGGATCCATGTTCCTTGAACTAGAGTAGACTGTGTGAGATATATGTGAACTGAACATCATATATTGATTCACAAGTGTAGGGACATGCTTTTGTCAGTCTCACTTATCAAGTGGCCAGGATATCAAACTCATGTAGGAGGAGCAAATCCCATCTACATCATGAACAATTATCCTCATGTGTCACAATGCACCTAAGCACCACCTTTATGGCAATCCTTATTCAGGATCATGGTGGATGGTCTCAAAGAACACCGAATGACATGTGATGAGTCTAATGATTTTAGGCCTAAGAACCACAATCACTGCCATCACTATGAGAGATGATTCTTACTACCATTCAATGGTTTCATGCATTATTCTCAAAATGGGTCTGTCCGATACACTATTCTCTAAAAGGTATCTATGTATTTGGTTTGATATCACATATCATGACTTAATGAGATTTTTTCATTAACCAACACACACTCTAGTCTTATGTGTTATTGCTTTCTATTAGCCTTCCACAATAACAACTGACTAGGGACATAACAAGAATTTATATACTCTTAACATTTGTATAATTTGATTATTCAGGTCCTTAGTTTGAAGACATGCGTCATCGAGTAATATCATTCTTTAGACATTTATTATGTTACATCATTATCTCGTAACTGAATAAAACAAAATAAATAAGAAGATTGCCTTTATTATTAATGAAATGGCTTACAAGTTATGCCATTACAGTCATCAAATGATTGTCTCTCTAGGCATACATACCAACAGACTCCCACTAGAAATTAGAGACAATCACCCATGAACTTAATCCCAAGTGATCTAATATGACCCTCATGCTTCTGCTGCAAAAGTGTTTTTGCCAATGGGCCAGTCATATTTCTTTCAGTTGATACTCTACAAATCTTCATATCTCCTCATTGTATGATTTCTCATATGAGATGGAACCACCTTTGTATGTGCTTGGAACATTGATGCGATCTAGGTTCCTTAGATTGTGCAATAGATCCACTGGTGTCACAATATAGCTCAATTGCATCAGTGATGCTTGGAACCACCCCAAGTTCATAGATGAACTTCTTGATCCAAACATCCTCCTTTGTAGCATTGGATGCAGCAATATACTCATCCTCTATTGTAGAATCTACAACTGTCTCTTACTTGGAACTCTTCCAGCTCACAACTCCATTGTTGAGGCAAAACACAAATCCTGATTGCAATCTATAGTCATCTTTGTCAGTTTGGAAGCTTGCATCAGTGTAACCTTTTACCACCAACTCTTCCTCACCATAGTAGACAAGGAATTGATCCTTAGTTATTCTCAAGTACATAAGGATGTTCTTCATGATTGTCCAGTGAGATTCACCAAGATCTGACTGATATCAGCTTGTCATGCTCAAGGCATACGAAACATCTGGGCGAGTGCATAACATTGTGTACATGATGGTTTCAATTGCAGACAAATATGGAATCTTGGCCATGTGTTCCCTTTCTTCACAAGAATTGGGACATTGATCTCCAGAGATAGTAACACCATGACACATGGAGTTGCCTCTCTTTGAGTTCTCCATGTTGAACCTCTTCAAAACTTTGTCAATGTATCTGCTCTAACTTAGTCCAAGAAGCCTTCCGGATATATTTCTATATATCTTAATTTTTAAGATGTAGGATGATTTGCCTAAGTCCTTCATAGAGAATGTATTTCCAATCCAAGTCTTTACCATCTGTAAAGTAGGTATGTCATTCCACATCAATAGTATGTCATCCACATACAATACGAGGAATACAATCATGTTCCCACTAACCTTCTTGTAAACACCTGGTTCATCTTCATTTTAACTGAAGACAAACTCTTTGACTATTTTGTCAAATCAAAGATTCCAGCTCTGAAATGCTTGCTTCAATCCATAGATTGATCTTTGTATTTTATAGACTTTATTTGCATCTTTTGGATTTATAAAACCCTCATGTTGTGCCATTGCACACATCCTAAAGAAGATTCATGTTAACACATGTGGTTTTAACATCCATATGCCAAATCTCATAGTCATGATAAGTTGCAATGACAAGTATGATCATGATGGACTTAACCGTGGAAACTGGAGAAAAGGTTTCGTCACAGTCAACACCTTAAACTTGTCTGAAACCCTTTACAAAAAATCGACCTTTGTAAGTTTCTACATGACAATCTATGCCGGTCTTCTTCTTGAAGACCCACTTGCACCCTATGAGTTTACCCCTTCAAGTGGATCCACCAAGGTTAATACCTTGTTGGTTTACATGGATTCAATCTATGATCTCATGGAATCAAGCCATTTCTTAGATTTTGGTCCCTTAACAGCTTCTAGGTAGGTATTTGGCTCATCATCAGTGACCGACTCATTGCCTTATTGAGTCAGAAGATAACCAAATCTATCTGGCTTAAGGTGTGTCCTACTAGATCTGTGAGATTCCTATGTTATATGAGGAATTTGAGATTCCACAACAATTTGTGACTCTCTTTGTTTCTCTTGTACCTCTGTGGGTTCAATTCTTTCTTATTAGTCTTGAACTTCTTCGAGTTCTATTTTCTTCCCACTGATTTCTTTGGAAATGAATTCCTTCTCTAGGAATAAAACATTTCCATATGGAGTATAAAAGTGGTATCCTTTAGTTTCCTTAGAATATCCAACAAAATAGCATTTATTCTTTTTGGGTCCAAGCTGTTTGGGAAATTGATTTCTCACATAAGCTTCACAACCCCAAATCTTCATAAAAGACACATTGCGATGTTTCCCATACCATATCTCATATGGTGTCTTTTGACCCGATTTAGATGGTATGCAGTTAAGTGTAAACATTGCAGTTTGTAGAGCATGTCCCCAGAAGAAAGTTGGAAGATAAAAAAAAACTCATCATTGATCACACCATATCTAGTAATATGTGATTCCTTCTTTCTGATACACCATTATGTTGTGGTGTTCTAGGCAGAGTGCATTGTGATACAATACTACGGTCTCATAGAAGGTCCACAAAATCTTTCCTTAAGTATTCTCCACATCAGAATGAAGTGCCTTAATACTTTTTCCAAGTTGGTTATGTACTTCATTCATGAAATCCTTGAACTTTTCAAGAGTTTCTGATTTATGTTTCATCAAGTAAACATAACCATACCTACTAAAGTCATTAGTGAAAGTAATAAAGTACTGATACCTACCTCTAGCATTTGTTCTAAAAGGGCCACACACATCAATGTGTATGAGTCCTAATAGATCACTAGCTCTCTCACTGTTACCAGTGTTGGGAGTCTTTGTCATCTTTCCCACCAAACAAGACTCACATGTCTCTATTGATTTGAAATCAAAAGAGTCTAGATATCCATCTTTATGGATTCTAGAGATGTGATTCTCATTGATGTGCCCAAGATGACAATGCCAAAGATATGTTTTAGTTGAGTTGCAATTTTTAATCTTATGGTATTGACCTTATAAACATTTGCATTAAAATCTAATAAATAAAGACCATAAGACATTGGGACACTGCCATGAAATGTCATCTTTTCAAATAAAACATTGACCATTCTATAAATGAAATTGGTATCCATTTTTGTGTTGAGTTTTAGGGGAGGTAGAGATGGCAGCGGAAACAAACATTTTCTCCCCAAACCCAGAACCCAAAAAGATCTCGTCAACATCTATACGGTAGGAAGGATGGTTTGTAGAGGCGTACCTTGTCGCAAGGCTTGCTCGGCGACATTAACCTCATAGCTAGTGCGGTCTTCACCTATAGTCTTGGATGACGTCTGTGCTGCTCCTAGTCGCACACGAACTGACGGATTAACAACTGTCCTCCCAGTGGCAAAAATCTCCCACCTCTGTAGTAGTCCACACGGACCACCAGGAACTCCAATCGTCCTATCCTAGAGGACACTGGAAGGAGTCATCCCCTTCTATCGGTGTACTAGTCACTGACGTGCTCTCCCGCCACCAGTTGTCGTCCTACAGTTGTCTTTCTCTCGTTGTGCCTCCCTAGTCGGGTAGCACCTTCTCGGTCTCTCCCGGTTCACAACCGGAGAGGACAACTTTGCAAAGTAACTGGTGTTGTCTAAGATGTTCAATCTGAGAAGCCCCCAGTACCCCTCTATATATAGGAGGGGTCAGGGTTCTCAGCCCTGAGCAATGCGGGACTAAAGTGGGAGTAGAAGGGTCTGGAAATTCCACGAATTTGATACACTACGGCAAGTGAATCGGTCATTTCACAAACAGACTGATCGTTTGGGGACTGAACCGATCAGTTCATCTCATGAACCGGTCATTTGGGGAGCTGAACCGATCGATTCATTCATGAACCGGTCGTTTCACTTCCCAGGGCAGTTCCCAATCGACTTTCTTCTTTCTATTTCCAATTAATCCAAAGATCAATACTTATCCCAATCGAATTGTACAAGTGAAATGAAAATATTTTCTCACCAACCTAACTTTCCCAAACTGGATCATTTGGTCCAGCTGAACTGACCAGTTCAACACTTGAACCGGTCATCTCACTTGACCCTGATTCGATCGGTTCAACAGCTTGAACCGGTCGGTTGGCAGTCCAAGTTGTGCATAAATTGGTCAATGCAATTCTCAATCAATCTGACACCTAAATTAGTTAGTCCAACACTTGAACTCGGTGATTCTGAGTCAAGTCAATTGATTGAATGTTTAATTGAACTACTAAACACATTTAATAAATAATTAAAACATCATTCATGGAGAAACTCCTCTTCGAGGTTAAATCCTATGTGTGTGACCCTGCATGCCCATTTCACATCGGCAGTGAAAGTCCATAACACATATGACTTCACAAACAAAGAGTGGTGCCTAGTCACACATCAGTGCTACCCAAGTGAAAAGAAAAGTTGGAGAACAACTTTCAATCGTACAATCCGTGACTGGTTTTAGAGTGAATGTATAATTCCTTTATCACTGATATCTCTAATGAACCCAAGGCATTGAACAGTCATCCTTTCAACGTTCATTCACTTCCTTGATCTCAGAGCAGACTAGATGTGATATGTGTGACATCAATATCACATATTGATTCACACATGCATGTGCATGCCTTTCTCAGTCCTACTCATCAAGTGGCCATGGACATCAAACTCCCTCAGGAGGGACAAATCCCATATCTATCACTCACTCCTCAAAAGCCCCATGTGTCAAAGTCACCCAATCATCACCTTTATGACAATCTATATTTTAGGACTGTGTTTGATGATGTCAAACTGTACCCAACGACATGTGTTGGATGTAGTGATTTTAGGTCAAAGAATCACACTCACCACCATCACTGTGAGAGCTGACTATGACTACCAAGTCATGGTTTCATGTGTCACTCTCACGGTGGGTCCGTCCGATACACTTGTTCTCTAACAAGTACCTATGTGCTTGGTTTGATATCACTATATCATGACTAATGAGATTTTGTCATCAACCAACACACAATCTAGTCTTGTATGTCATTGTTGTAACATCCCTGACCTAGGTTATGCTTTAACCCTAGGTGTTTTGCTTAATAAAGTTGATTATATGCTTTCTATTATCTTTTGAAAAGTAACTAAGGCTCAAGAGGAACTTATATTTCAATTTTAGTCCTTGTTGAATAATGTTGAAATGATATTTTGCTTGTTTTGGACTAAAGTGCAAATTACCCAAGTTGAGGGGTTAAATTGCAAATTGTGCATGATAATATGTTCCTCATGTGTCGAAGCATCATGAGAATGAAGATGATGTAGAGGTATGGCTTGTGGTGGCCTGAGTACCAAGAAAGAGCTGATAAAGCAATGTCTGTGCATTAAAACTTAGTTTTGGTGCAATGTGCAATTTACCCAAAACCTAGGGTTCAATAAGAAAAATACCACTTCTAGAGGGTCCCTCATGTTTCTTGGCATCTTTTAGAGAAAATAAAATGAGAGGGGCGCCTCATTTGAATTACTTTGGAAGAGAGAGAATCTTGATATTAAAGTAATCAAGATTTAAGCATAATTGAAACCTTAATTCAATTTTAATGCAAAAATAAATAAAATAATTGAAGGGCCTTCAACCAAAAACGAGATGGTTGAATTTTCTCAAGTGTGAACATCCTTATGCCTTGCAAAGGCAACGAAATATCCTAAGGAGGTGAAGACTCCACTCACATTATTATAAGAAAAAGAAATATCCACTAACTTATGGATATTAATATTATAAGGGTTAAGGTGCTTAATTTGCTTTTCTTTAAATTGTGGATAATTGATATGAATAAGAGGCAAGGAGGATATCCTCGTATCTAAGGAATAGAAGGGGGCAAGTGGCAAGGATTTGGGGGAGATAATTTCTACTTTCTCTCTCCTAAATGAATTTTCAATAAAATTCACATATATGCTCCTTTATCCATAGAATGAAAGGGTAATTTCGAACCACTTCTTCTCTTTGCTTGAAAAACGACCAAGGAAGCTTTGGAGGATCAGGAGGACGACCCCCAACCTTTTGGTAATCTTCTTGACTTCCTTTCACCTTGAATTCATGGTGGAAATCACAAAACAATGCATGCTTTCTTCTTATCTCAATCCCATCTTCAATTCTAACCATTCCTTTTCACTCAAAGCTTGAGGACGAGCCTTGGAATAGTGAAAGGAGTTGCATCCACCATTGTTGGCGTGAGCTTGAAGCTTTGAAGCTCAATTGGAGGCGGGTTTTATAAATTGAACCCCTCTACATTGTTATTTAACTATCAATCTTGCAATTTCATTGATTCCTTCATCTTCTTGATTAATTGTTGGTTGAAATTGGTAATTTCATGAAATCAGAAGTACTAAGATCTACAGGGACGAAGGTAGATGATAATGACATCATCTTGGATACTATTCCCAAAGAAATTGTATTTCATTCAGTTTCAACAACTTGCTCATTCAAATACATATTCAAGTGCATTATGTATCCAAATAGATTAACCATATTGGATCTTCAATTACATGAGATATCCAAATGGATTAACCATGTTGATCTTCAAAGGATTTAATTACTTAGACCCTAAATGGTCTTAGTTCTCATAATTCAACTGGTTGAAAACCATTTGGGCAAATTGCCCTTGAAACTGTTTGGACAAGAAAGGTATTGAAACTGATTGAACTTTGGGTCTCCAAACGGGTTGAGACAGTTTGGACCCAAGCGGTATTGAGACCGTTTGGACTCAAACGGTGTTAAGACCGTTTGGTCCAAACCCTCTCAAAACTGAATGGACCAAAAAGTCCTATCAACACATAAACAATTCATGGTTTCAATAGATGAACCGATTAACAATTGAATCCTTAACTTCTTCATCAATTGAACTATTGAATCATCCTTCAATTGATCCATCAATTAGGGTTTTGAACCCAATTGATCTAGGATTTCTACTCAAGAAACCTTCGATTATGGCTTTGAATCGAGTAGCCATCAATGATCAACATTGTGGAACTGATTCAATTGAAATTAATGAATCATCATCAAATTTTTTATATGACCTGACCCCAAGCGGTCTTGAGGTCATTTGGATGACTTCCAAATGGTCTTGAGACCATTTGCCCCATCTTATCCTTGGATTTTGTGAAATTTCATTAGGGTTTAGATCATTGGATTGATCATCAAATCAACACTTAATTGCATTTCAATTTGGTATCTCTGGACCTTCAATTACTCAACCATACTTAACCCTAGACCTCCAAATGGTCTTGGGTGACCTCCAAATGGTCTTGAGACCGTTTGGGTGACCTCTGAATGGTCTTGAGACTGTTTGGGCTCAAACACCCAAAAATTTAAATTAACCAAATTGAATTTCAGCACTTAACCCAATTAGGGTTTGCTAATTGATTAACCTTCAACTGATGAACCCTTTGGAATTAATCTATAAAATTTGATGGGTCATCAACCATAAATGTTAGCATCAATTTTTCCAAATGGTGAACCCTGGTCAACTCTCCCAAATGGTTTGAAACCATTTAGCTTCAAACGGTTTGATGAAACCGTTTGCTTTCAAACAGTTTTGTTGAAACAAAATGAGCAAGTTGTTGAAACCGAATGAAATACAACTTCTTTGGTAATGGTGTCCAATATGATGTCATCATCATCTACCTTCATCCCTGTAGATCTTAGTACTTCTGATTTCATGAAATTACCAATTTCAACCAACAATTAATCAAGAAGATGAAGGAATCAACGAAATTGCAAGATTGATAGTTAAATAACAATGTAGAGGGGTTCAAGTTATAAAACCCACCTCCAATTGAGATTCAAAGTTTCAAGCTCACGTAAAAAATGGTGTATGCAACTCCTTTCACTATTCCAAGGCTCGTCCTCAAGCTTTGAGTGAAAAGGAATGGTTAGAATTGAAGATGGGATCGAGATAAGAAGAAATCATGCATTGTTTTGTGATTTCCACCATGAATTCAAGGTGAAAGGAAGTCAAGAAGCTTACCAAAAGGTTGGGGGTCGTCCTACTAATCCTCCAAAGCTTCTGTGGTCATTTTGCAAGCAAAGAGAAGAAGTGGTTCAAAATTACCCTTTCATTCTATGGATAAAGGATCATATATGTGAATTTTATTAAAAATTCATTTAGGAGAGAGAAAGTAGGAATTATCTCCCCCAAATCCTTGCCACTTTCCCCCTTCTCTTCCTTATATACGAGGCTATCCTCCGTGCCTCTTATTCCTCTCAATTATCCACAATTTAAAGAAAATGAAATTAAGCACCTTAACCCTTATAATATTAATATCCATAAGTTAGTGGATATTTCTTTTTTTATATATAATAATGTGAGTGGAGTCTTCACCTCCTTAGGATATTTCTTGCCTTTGCAAGGCATAAGGATGTTCACACTTGAGAAAATTCAACCATCTCGTTTTTAGTTGAAGGCCCTTCAATTATTTTATTTATTTTTGCATTAAAATTGAATTAAGGTTTCAATTATGCTTAAATCTTGATTATTTTAATATCAAGATTCTCTCTCCTCCAAAGTAATTCAAATGAGGCGCCCCTCTCATTTTGTTTTCTCTAAAAGATGCCAAGAAACATGAGGAACCCTCTAGAAGTGGTATTTTGCTTATTGAACCCTAGGTTTTGGGTAAATTGCACATTACGACAAAACTAGGTTTTAATGCACATACATTGCTTTATCAGCTCTTTCTTGGTACTCAGGCCACCACAAACCATACCTATGCATCATATTCATTCTCATGATGCTTCAACACATGAGGAACATATTATCATGCACAATTTGCAAATTAACCCCTCAACTTGGGTAATTTGCACTTTAGTCCAAAACAAGCAAAATATCATTTCAACATTATTCAACAAGGACTAAAATTGAAATATAAGTTACTCTTGAGCCTTAATTACTTTTCAAAAGATAAGAGCAAGCATATAATCAACTTAATTAAGAAAAACACCTAGGGTTAAAGAATAACCTAGGTCAGGGATGTTACAAATTGTCCACCCCTTACAAGGATTTCGTCCCCGAAATCATCAACGAAAACATTAAGAGAAAAGAGTAGAGTATTTCCTCCTCATCTCTTCTTCTAGTTCCCATGTAGCTTCTTCAATGCCACAGTGGTTCCAGAGGACTTTTACAAGATAAATGTCTTTCTTTTTCAGCTTTTTAATTCTTTTGTCAAGGATCATCACAGGTCCTTCAATATATGATATATCATCATTTAGTTCTACCTACACAGGTTACAGAACTAACTCTGTGTCAGGATGACACTTTCTCAACATAGAGATATGAAACACTGGGTGCAATTTATGCAACTCAGGTGGTAACTCCAGCTTATAGGCTACCTTTCCCATCCTTTCAATGATTGGATAAGGCCCCATAAATCTAGGAGCTAACTTCCCCTTTCTTCCAAATCTAAGAACTCCTTTCTAAGGTGATACCTTGAGATATACTCTATCTCCAACTTGGAATTCTAAAGGTCTTCGCCGTTTGTCGGCGTATGATTTTTGTCTATCCTGTGCAGTCTTTAACTATTGTTGTATTACTTTAATCTTCTTAGTTGTCTGTTGCACAAGTTCAAGACCCAAAAGTTGATTTTCTCCTATTTCATACCAACATAAGGGAGATCTACAACGTCTACCATATAAAGCTTCATATGGTGCCATGCCAATACTATGCTGAGAGCTATTATTGTAAGCAAATTCTATTAAGCTCAGGTGTAGATCCCAACTTCCTACAAACTGAAGGACGCATGCCCTAAGCAAGTCCTCTAAGGTTTGTATGGTCCTTTCCGATTGTCCATCTGTCTGTGGGTGAAAGGCAGTACTAAACCTTAATTGCGTACCCAAAGCTTTATGTAGTCGTTCCCAAAAATGACTCGTGAACTGGGGACCTCTATCAGAAACGATAGTAGCTGGAACCCCATGCAACCACACTATCTCATCAACATATAACTGTGCCAGTTTCTCAGCAGTGTAGGTTGTTTTGACAGGTAAGAAATGTGCTATCTTTGTCAACCTATCAACTATCACCCAAATGGAATCATGACCTTTGGTTGTTCTAGGTAAACCAAACACAAAGTCCACGGTCACATGATCCCATCTCCACTGCGATATAGGCAGAGGTTGCATTGTTCCTACAGGCTTTTGATGCTCAGCTTTAACCTGCTGACACACTGGACACCGCATAACAAACTCAACTACATATTTCTTCAATCCATGCCACTAATACATATCTTTTAAGTTATGATACATCTTGGTGCTCCCTGGATGCATAGCATACATTGAAGAGTGATCTTCTTCCAGAACTAACTTTCTCAAGTCATCTGCATTGAGTACTACCATCCTACCATGGTAACAGACTACCTGATCCTCTGACTCATGAAAGCTATCCCGTTTCTCACTACCATACTCTGATCTAATTTGCTGAACTACAACATCAGTTTGTTGTGCTTCTTTAATCTGCTATCTCAGAGTTGGTTTTATGTGCATCTCAGCTAACAACCCGACTAACAATGATACTTTTAGCTGTACATTGTTTTGCCTCAAGGAGATAATCATATCCCTCTTAGAGCACACTAAGGAATTCAACTGTGCTTTATCTAGGGCTGGTGTTGCTGATTTCCTACTTAGTGCATCAGCAACTACATTAGCCTTCCCTAGATGATAATCAATTATACAGTCGTAGTCTTTGATTAATTCCATCCAGCGGCGCTGTCTCATGTTCAGCTCATGCTGTGAAAAGATATACTTTAAGTTATTATGGTCCATGAAAACATGGAATGTTTCTCCATAGAGATAATGTCTCCAGATTTTCAAGGCATGGACCACATCAGCTAGCTCTAGATCGTGTGTTGGATAATTCTCCTCGTGTTTCTTAAGCTGTCGAGAAGCAAAAGAAATCACTTGTTTATCCTACATCAACACACATCCTAGACCGTTCTTAGAGGCATCACAGAAAACTACATACCCCTTTCCCTACTCAGGTAACACCAACACATGTGCACTTGTCAACCTTTCTTTCAATAGTTGGAAAGAATGTTGACACTTGTCATTCTAGACAAAAGGAACCTCTTTCCTGGTCAACTTGGTTAGGGATAAAGCTATAGAACTGAAGTTCTTAATGAACCTCCTGTAATAGCCTGCTAGTCCAAGAAAACTACAAATCTCCGTTGGTGTCCTTGGATGTTCCCATTGCAGGACAAATTCTACCTTCTTAGGATCAACATGAATACCTGAAGCAGATATTACATGTCCAAGAAAAGAGACTTCTGGTAACCAGAACTCACATTTGCTAAACTTAGCATATAACTTATGCTCTCTTAGCAAAGTTAAAGCCTGACGGAGGTGCTGCTCATGCTATTGAACATCTCTACTATAGATTAAGATGTCATCTATAAAGACAACTACACACTGATCAAGAAAAGGTTGAAAGATTCTATTCATGAGTTCCATAAATGCAGTCGGTGCATTAGTTAGTCCAAACGACATAACTATGAACTCATAGTGACCATACCTTGTCCTAAAGGCAGGCTTAGGTATGTTACCCTCCTTAATATGCAACTGATGGTATCCCGACCTCAGATCTATCTTGGAAAAGATAGTTGCACCACACAACTGATCAAACAAGTCATCTATCCTTGGCAAAGGATACTTATTCTTTATAGTTGCTTTATTCAACTGTCTATAGTCGATGCATAACCACATTGACCCATCCTTCTTTTTAACAAAGAGAACCAGAGCACCCCATGGTGAAGTACTTGGTCGGATAAAACCCTTCTCAAGCAACTCCTGCAGTTGTTTCTTGAGCTCATCCATTTCGACGGGTGCCATCCTATACGGTGTTTGTGCTATAGGTTGCGTGCCCGGAATTAGATTAATCTCAAAATCAATCTCTCGGGGTAGTGGAACTCCTGGAAGTTCCTCAGGAAACACATCTTCAAATTCCCTGACTACTAGAAATTCAGAAGGATGAGGGCTCTCCATGGTGGTATCTACCACATGTGCCAAGAATGTGAAACATCCTTGCCTCATCACCTTCTCAGCTATCATAGCTGACACAAGACAGGTTGGAAGAATCTTTCTATCTCCCTAAAAGATCCATGTGTCACTATCATTTGTGAACACAACTTGCTTGGACTCACAATCCAAGACAACCTTATACTTTTATAGGGTGTCCATCCCAAGAATTATATCGAAACCGTGCATCTCAAGTGGTATAAGATCCACATGAATGCGATGTTCAGAAAAGATAAGAGTGCAGGCAGAACACACCTCCCGCAACACTACAGATCCCAACAAAGGTGTTTCTAACTTCAAGCTATTTTCTCTATGACTGACAATCATGTTGCAGTCATATATCACTTCTTGAGTGATAAAGGAATGTGTAGCACCCGGATCAATTAAAACAGATATGAAGTAGGATGAAGACATATCAGAATAAAATAGTTTCATCTGACCTGTCACAACTCGTGGATTAACCACTGCCTCGGGCTGATTCATTGCATAGAATCTTATCGTTTCCTACTGTTGGCCCTATACTCTATTATTGGATGCAGAAGATCCTGCCTGGGATGCTTGTCCACATCCTCGGGTACCACTAGAAAACGGATTTCTCTGATAACCTTACTGACTCTGTCTCGAGGGTTTATTGACCACTGTATTCCCCGTTGGGCAATCCCTTGCCAGATGTCCTACTAGTCCACATCGATGACAAGTTCTAATCTCTTGATGTGGTCTAGAGGGTCCAGTTATTGATGTTGATGCCATGCTAGGGGATCTATTCAGAGGAAAACTACACCCTCTTCCCCTACTTGACGTCCACTGCGTCTGGGTATTGAACCTTTGTGGTGCTGCCGGTGCGGAAAATCTTGGTTTCTTGAAACCCTCAGACCTTTGTCCTTAAAACTGTGTGTACTCTTTCTTACTCTTGGTCTGACGCTTCTCAATCACAGACCTCTCTATCCATATTACAGACTCCACGAAGGTGGCAAACCTCTCTTGGTTCTCTAAGGCAGATACCAGAGTGGTCAATTCAGCGTTCAATCCCTTCTCAAAATGTTGTATCCTCTCCTCATCAGTAGATGCCATATGCAGACAAAACTACAAAAGTTCCATGAACTTAGCCTCATACTCGCTAATGTTCATTTGTCCCTGCCTAATCCGCTCAAACTGAGTAATTTTCTCATCTAGAAAAGTCTTGGGAAAGTATCTACTGACAAATTCTCATCGAAACTCTTCCCATCTGATCTCAACACCTAGCCTCTTGCCTTCTTCTATGGTCCACCAGTGACCAACACTCCCTTTAAGGAGATATACAACATGCCTCACCTTCTCATCCGTAGGGATATTAAGGATCCTAAAGACTTTCTCCAGCTCAATCAGCCATAAGTCTGCATCAACTAGATCAGCTGTACCAGCATAATCTATGGCTCCCACCTGGCTAAGTCATTCAAATATCTTACCGGCTCCCTATCCTTCATGGTGGTTAGGTGCCCTAGGTGTAGGTAATGGCATCCTATCTATCATATGAGTCATGGCTGCCATAAACTGTCCAAACATGGCTTGGAAGACTGGGTTTCCCATATCTGCTTGATTGAACTGGGGTTGTTCAGGCATGGGCTCCTCCCTATCTTGGTCTCTTACACCTCCTCCTGGTGCAGCAATGCTGCTCTCAGCAGCATGTTCATCGTGTGATCCAGACATCTTTAGTTCTTCTTCTCCTCATATATGACCAGAAGACACTATCACATAACTAGAAGATACTAGAACATACTCAACAACCTTAATCCTATGTCTCTGTAGACTCAGCGAACCTAGAGCTCTGATACCACTAAATTGTGGCATCTGATTGCCAAACATCGATTAAGATAAGTGCGGAAGCGATCATTAATAGCAGATTACTGAAAATCACTAAAAATTAAAACCATTTACAAAGAGATTCATTCTCGGAAAGATTCTTTGAACAAGAACCACAATATTATATTTACATACTTGTTCACAAGGTACATTCACTGTACTATCTCTTCTTGAGGAATATAAATACATCATTGCTTTACTAAAAAGCACAAGTAACAAAATCCTTGAGGCATTCAAGCCAAAATCTTAGATCTATTATAAAAAAACACTATCACTGACTCCTAGGACCTGAGAGTACAGAGACGACACATATGACTCTATATACACATATATAAGACTTGACAGCCAATATTTCCACCTGAGGATTTACTGTTGTCCCTGTTGCTGCTACTGCTGTTGTTCTTCCCTTTTTATGAGGTTTCTGCCTCTACCTCGTCCGCGTACACCTAAAAACGTTAGAATTCTACGGGGGTGAGACAATTATAAAATTTCCCCAGCAAGAGATATAACTCTCCGCCGAAAACATTATTATTGAAGTTTAATATAAATAAACTGAATAGTGGAATTATATATTCAACAGCAGATGAATCAACATCTATGCAGATTAAAGTAACATTTCTATTCAAGTATTTAAGCTATAACTTGATTAAACAACATGTCTCTTATTCCATAAGGACTTGAAGAGCATATATAACATTTATGTATCTAGAACATGATAAGAAGAATAACATCAACCAGTGATTCTCATATTTCAATCTTATGCAAATACGCTACACGGCTGATTACATTTTACAAACATTCTTAAACTTATTAGGACAAGTACTACAAAGAAACATGTATTGGTTTCATCAATTACTTCTCAATCTTTATACGGCATTGGGATCTCAGTCCTTCATTTCAATACTAGGAATTATCATCTCTTCACAATCTCAATACCATAATTATATGGATCTGGGTATTCAAACCCTTAGCTCGTCACTGAGCACTGTTACTACTTTTTTAGGTAATTATCTCCTTCAAGTCATTTGACCAAGGTAAACATGATACTTGCTACACAAGCATCTCTTATGGCACTTGAGGCTCATTAACTCTCTTGTTACCATTTACTAAGCAACAAGGTATATTACGGCATACAAGGACCAATGAATAATTTTCAATGAATAAAGCATCATAGCTCATACCTGGATATGTTCATCATCTCAGGATACATGCATGGTTAGCATACATGATAACAGATATATCAATCATATTTCAGTTGCATGCTATTTTTGGGTAACACCACAATTCCCTTACCAGGGTTAGGGTTTCCCATTTCACTTCAATTAGGGTTACACATCCCCTTTATTCAATTCAGACCAATGATTCGTCATTTCATTGTCCAAGATTAGGGTTTCATGCTATATAGTATAACCCAGAATTAGGGTTTCACACATCTTCACTCTATTTAGAGTTTAGAGTTTACTATTCACATCACATCACCCCATATTAGGGTTTATATTCAATAACCCACAATTAGGGTTTACTATTCATCCCAATTAGGGTTTCATATACAATTAACCATAATTAAGAACTACTATTCCTCTGAATTAGGGTTTTACATTTCATAACACTAACTTAGGATTACTCATGTATTCACCCTCAATTAGGGTTTCACTATTACCCTAGATTAGGGTTTGAGTTCATTAATCATCTCAATTAGGGTTTTATGATCTCTTTATCAAGGATCATGCCCTAATTGTATATCACATCATTTTGAATGTTTTTAGACTTGAATGCTACATGATTATCATTCATGTATGAATCTTTCTCTATCATCCTACTCAGGATGTTCACTACTCAATTCTTGATTAAATTGAGCCTACTCTTTATTCAAATACATGCATTTATGGTTAACATAATGTATTGAATCATTAAATAATTATGCATTAATGAGTAATCCCACTAAGGTATCAATCATCTAAGTACATCAAGTCTCCAAAAGATTTGATCAATTAAACCTTCAATTATATGAGGGATCCAAAAGAATTGACCAATTAAACTTTCAATTACATTAGGTGATCAATTGAATTATGAGAACTAAGACCATTTTGGGTCTAAGTAATTAAATCCTTTGAAGATCAACATGGTTAATCCATTTGTATATCTCATGTAATTGAAGATCCAATATGGTTAATCTATTTGGATACCTAATGCACTTGAAGATTTAATTGGTTAATCCAATTGATCACCTAATGTAATTGAAAGTTTAATTGGTCAATTCTTTTAGATCCCTCATATAATTGAAGGTTCAATTGATCAAATCTTTTGGAGACTTGATGTACTTAGATGATTGATACCCTTAGTGGAATTAATCATTAATGCATAATGATGTAATGATTCAATACATTATGTTAACCATAAATGCATGTATTTGAATAAAGAGTAGACTCAATTTAATCAAGAAATGAGTAGTGAACATCCTGAGTAGGATGAGAGAGAAAGATTCATACATGAATGATAATCATGTAGCAATAGTCTAAAACATTCAAAATGATGTGATATACAATTAGGGCATGATCCTTGATAAAGAGATCATAAAACCCTAATTGAGATCATTAATGAACTCAAACCCTAATCTAGGGTAATAGTGAAACCCTAATTGAGGGTGAAGACATGAGTAATCCTAAGTTAGTGTTATGAAATGTAAAACCCTAATTTAGAGGAATAATAATTCTTAATTATGGTTAAGTGTATATGAAACCCTAATTGGGATGAATAGTAAACCCTAATTGTGGGTTATTGAATATAAACCCTAATCTGGGGTGATGTAATGTGAATAGTAAATTCTAAACTCTAAATAGAGTGAAGATGTGTGAAACCCTAATTCTGGGTTATACTATATAGCATGAAACCCTAATCTTGGACAATGAAATGATGAATCATTGGTCCTAATTGAACAAAGGGGATGTGTATCCCTGATTGAAGTGAAATGGGAAACCCTAACCCTGGTAAGGGAATTGTGGTGTTACCCTGAAATAGCATGGAACTAAAATATGATCGATATATCTGTTATCATGTATGCTAACCATTCAGGTATCCTGAGATGATGAACATAGCCAGGTATGAGCTATGATGCTTTATTCATTGAAAACTATTCATTTGTCCTTGTATGCCATAATATACCTTGTTGCTTAGTAAATGGTAACAAGAGAGTTAATGAGCCTCAAGTTCCATAAGAGATGCTTGTGTAGCAAGTATCATGTTTACCTTGGTCAAATGACTTGGAGGAGATAATTACCTGAAAAAGTGGTAACAGTGCTCAATGATGAGCTAAGGGTTTGAATACCCATATCCATATAATTATGGTATTGGGATTGTGAAGAGATGATAATTCCTAGTATTGAAATGAGGGACTGAGATCCCAATGTCTTATAAAGACTGAGAAGTAACTGATGAAACCAGTACATGTTTCTTTGTAGTACTTGTCCTAATAAGTTTAAGAATGTTTGTAAAATGTAATCAGCCATGTAGCGTATTTGCATAAGATTGAAATATGAGAATCACTGGTTGATGTTATTCTTCTTAGCATGTTCTAGATACATAAATGTTATATATGCTCTTCAAGTCCTTATGGAATAAGAGACATGCTGCTTAATCAAGTTATAGCTTAAATACTTGAATAGAAATGTTACTTTAATCTACATAGATGTTGATTCGTCTGCTGTTGAATATATAATTCCACTGTTCAGTTTATTTCTATTAAACTTCAATTATAATGTTTTCGGCGAAGAGTTATATCTCTCGCTGGGGCAATTTTATAATTGTCTCACCCCCGTAGAATTCTAACATTTTTAGGTGGACGCGGATGAGGTAGAGGCAGAAACCTCATAAAAAGGGAAGAACATCAGCAGCAACAGGGACAATAGTAAATCCTCAGGTGGAAATACTGGCTGTCAAGTCTTGTATATGTGTATATAGAGTCCTATGTGTCGTCTCTATACTCTCAGGTCCTAGGAGTCAGTGATAGTGTTTTTTTATAATAGATCTGAGATTTTGGCTTGAATGCCTCGAGGATTTTGTTACTTGTGCTTTTTAGTAAAGCAATGATGTATTTATATTCCTCGAGAAGAGATAGTACAATGAATGTACCTTGTGAACACGTATGTAAATATAATATTGTGGTTCCTGTTCAAAGAATCTTTCTGAGAACGAATCTCTTTGTAAATGGTTTTAATTTTTAGTGATTTTCAGTAATCCACTATTAACGATCGCTACCGCACTTATCTTAATCGATGTTTGGCAATCAGATGCCACAATTGTTGTCTATCAACCTTCCACAATGACATCCGACTAGGGACATAACAAGAATGTACAAACTCTTAACATCTGTATGATCTCATCGTTCAAGTCACGTACTTGAAGGCATATGTCATTGGGTACTGTCATTCTCTAGACATTCAATATGTTTTGTCATTATGTCACAACTGACTGAACCAGAATGGATTGGAAGCTTGCCTTTGATGTTTATCAAATCAATCTTAATGTATCCCACCAATCATCCCATGATTGGCTCTCAGGGCATACATACCAACATACTCCCACTTGTACTGCGAGCCAATCACCCTTGAATCATATTCTTAGTGATCTCCAAACATGTCCCACATGTTATAGTTCTAACGTAGTGAGTTATGGAAACACTTTGCCTAAGTCGGTATTATTACATGTCTCACATCTCTTCGATGTACGTCTTACGTATGAGATGGAGTTGTCGTAATATGCGATCCAATATTCCTTTGCTAACCTTTAGCCTCATTGCATGACCAAGCATTCCTTACTTATCATCAATGATCGAAATATCTATAAGTTCATCTTTATGAACTCCCAGATCCATATTGTATCCACTGATGTTCTCTAACACACAGATACTCATCATTTCCTTTTAAAATGGATTTATTGGAACATTTCCATTTTTCAACACACACTCACTTTTATATATCCCATATATATTTTGCGATAAATTTTCTGTCATTTCAGAAGTTCGCATCAGTGTAACTCTTTACAGTGAACTCTTCCTTACCATAGAACTAGTACTTCACAAGTACTTATCAAGTTCTCATGGTATTCTAGTAACCCTTACTGGAACTAGACATACATCCACTCGTCATGTCCCACATATGAGTTATTTGGATGAGCATATCATATTGTCATGTTCTACATACAAGATGATAAATGCATTTTATTCTTTCTATGTCCATACATGCAAGATAACAGGATGATTACATACATGATATATTCATATCTATTTTTAGTGTTTCCATTCTTCATGAGAATTGGACACTTGGCCTTAGGATACTAACTCCATGTAACATGGACAAGTTTTCTCCCACTGAATCTGTGCACACTGAACCCTTCAGTATAGATTGCCAATGTATACTCTCTCTTTTCCAGGTCAAGAGGTTTTCGAGAACTATCTCTATAGGTCTCTATTCCTATCACATAGGAAACATCTCTATCTTCCCTAAAGATAATTTCCACAAAGGATTCCATTCTATAACATCTCATTCCTCATCAATATGTGGAATGCAAATATGCTCCCACTAAATCATAGATCCCTTCTTTATTTTATCAGTCAAATCCTTTGACTATATTATCAAAGTAAAGATCCCAGATCTGAGTTGCTTGTACTCAATCAATGACATTTATTAGTCCATTATAACTTATAGACTTCATTTGCATTAATGGATGTTGGCTAAATTGACAAAATCCTTTGTTTTGATGATGACAAACATTTCATTCTTATCGATCTAACGTGCTACTTGAGTGTTGCAGGAATAAGGTGGATGACAAAGAATTGGGAAATCTATATGCTTGAATTATTGTTATTTCATGAATGTAATCAATTGTAAAACTTGTACAAACATATAATGTACAAGTACTTAGACATCATGTAAATCAAGCGTTAGATCTTCCCTAGCCAATCACTACACTTAGATAGTTCATCCCCTTCAATAGTGTCACATATGCACACTCATACATACACTTAGTACTTTATTTGAAACATGGAAACAGGGTCAATCTCGGTCGACAAAATCCTCGACCGAGACACTCTCGGTCGACAAACTTCTCGACCGAGAAAGACCCAAGTAGCCGTTAGACACAGCTGACAAGGTAGTTGGCAGTTGGAGATGAACGTTGCAAACACTTACTCTAGAGGGCCTGTCGGTCGACAAATCCTCGACCGAGTAGGTATCTCGGTCGACAATTTCTCGACCGAGATTGGTTCTGACAGCACTTGCAGAATTAATTAACTAGTCGTTGTTAAAGCAACTAAAGTGTACCTAACGGCTAGTTAAGCACTTAGAACCTCCTAGAAAGTGTCTAGAACGTCCTTATGCACTTGTAGGTCATTTCTATAAATAGGACATGCCTTAGGACACCTAAACTCACTTATTCTACACTTGAGCAATCTTTGAGCATACACTTGCATTAGCAACCTGTTTTGAGCAATTGAGCAATACTTGCAATTGGCTAATCTTCTTCTTTCTCTAATTTCGTGTCCTATAGGCTAGTATCTCCTATCCACAACAATCACACTTCCATATACATTGGTTAGGAGATCTACACACTTGATATAGGCAAATCAAGCCTTGTGCTTCAAAAGGTTAAGTGTAATTTCCTTTTCCTTTCTTGTTCACTTTTATTGCTTGTACTCTCCTTGCTACTCCTAGGGTTGGAGGCTGCGGATTGGAGAGGGTTGTGATCTTCTTGGTGAAGAAGGAGGCTTTGGACTACTTCAAGAAGGCTGGTGCAACGGGAGGCTACTTCTAAGAGGAAGGCTACTTCAAGGGGGAGCTTGGAGTTACTTCAAGAAGGCTGCCTCAAGTTGGTGCATCTACTTCAAAGTGAAGGCTGTCCAAAGGGGTGTAAGAAAGTATTGTATTTTATGTAAAATCCTTGAAGAGGTAATAAAATAAATACTTTCAAAATCCCGATTGGGTAAGCAACCGGGTAGTGGACTGACTACCTTAGTATTTGCTAAGGTAGGAACCACTCTAAATCCCTTGTCTCCTTCTTGCTTTTTCATTTGTGGTTGTTTGAGAGAAATAGTTATTGAATTATCTTTAAAACCCTATTCACCCCCCTCTAGTGGTTTTTTGAATTGGTATCAGAGCAGGCTTCAAGGAGCTCTAATCGAGTCTTGAAGTATGAAGGGTGGTGATGTCTACAACCGTAAGCAAAGGAAAAGTATGGACCAATCTTCAACAAGTTGCAATTGGTGCTTAGGAACAAGCCACACAACACTTGGTTGCCCATGGAGGTCAAAGAAGGAAGATACACATAAAGAATGTCTTATTGCTACAATAAGTGAAGAAGAAGAAGAAGAGGTAAGCCTTTTTTATTTATCTAAAGAAGAGCTAGTTTCTAGTCTTGAAGAGACACATAATAAATATATTGAATGAAAGAAGAAATTAAAGAAATCTAATAAAGAAAATGATGAGTTACATGCTAAGCTTCTTGCTCTTACATCTGAAAATGAAGATCTCAAAAAGGTTATTGAAGGTCATGATATTAAGCTAAAATCTGTAGAAGCAAATTGCAATCTTCTTTTTCTAGAAAAGTTAAATTTACAAACTCAAGTAAATGATCTTCAAAAACAACATGTTTTGTGTACACATCTAGATTATGATACTATAGTAAAAGAAAGATATTCCTTGTTATCTAATCTAGATCAAGCAAAGTTAGACATAAATAAAAGAATGGATGAGATTGTTAAGCTGCAACAAAAAGTAAATAGTTTGAGTAACAATGATACCCTTGATAAAATTTTAAATAATCCTTATCATCAAATTGGAAGGAGAGGACTAGGATATGAGCCTAAAAGAAAATCTTATCAAAAACCTAGTTGGAGAAGAACACAAGTGCCAAAGAGTCAATCTATGTATGTACCCAAAGGCAAATACACATATGTACCCAAGAACAACCTAGAACAAAATCATAGAAAGAGATATGAGGTTGATTCTATATGTTGTCATTATTGTTTGCGTCTTGGACATTATTCTTTTTCATGTCCTTACAAGAAAAAGGATGTTGAGTTAGTATGGGTTCCAAAATCCCCAAACTAAATAAATAAGATTAAGTTGAGATATGACAAAGGACTCTAGTTGTATATTTATATGTCTATCTCAACTTAACATAATGGGATAACAAATTAATTCAAGTATTTAAAACTTCTAATTTGAAAATATACAAATATGCAAAGACAAATCTTTGAAATTTTGCCTTAATTAGAATTCTCAAAAGCATAAAGACTTAAATATAATTAGTTGAGATTTGATCTAAATATTACTTTGATATTCATATGTTCAATCTCAACCAAGCTAAGTTTTCAAATTGCATAATTGAATTGAAAATGAACTTTGTTTTACTTGGAAACAATTACTAAAAATAGTTCTGAAAAAGTGCAGAACTTTTCTCGGTCGAGACACTGTCGACCGAGAAGAACTGTCGGTCGAGAAATGGTCGACCGAGCAGGTTTCTGTTGTCAAGTCTAAAATAAAACTGCTGAACTTGTTTTCAATTAACCTAGCTTGAAATAAATTTGTTATTAATCATTGATGCAAATCAAAATAAAACCCTGGAAGACAATTTTTGAAATAAGACATACTAATCATTTGCAAAGATGTTATAAGAAGACTAATCTTGAACTAACCTCATTCATTGATTGAAAAAGTTTATTAGCTTGTCTTCAAAAATTGAAAGCATGAATGAGATTATTTTGGTATTATCTTCTACATGTTTTGGCTCAAAATTATGAATGGGTTTTAGCAAAGAAAATTACTGTTCTTTCCTAAAGTACTCCTTGGAATATCTATATCGAAACCATGTGTGTTGAAATTTAGTTTAAATGATCATAATTATTATGTTGATCATTGTAATATGGATATGCTTCTACCTTTATATAGTGCCATGATCATTATATTTCAGTAATTTAAAACTCTATGACATAAAGCATCTTGATAAAATAGAAAATGATTACTGTAACAATGTTTCTTAAAACAAAATTTTTAATATTTTATCCATTTGTTTTAAGAAATCAAAAGCAAGGGTACAAGGAAAAATGCTTCTAAAGTATATTATCTAAAAATAAGGGTAAATGGGATTTGACACTCGTAGTAAAGCTTATACGAATTCTTACTAGAAATCTATCAAAATGCTTCAAATCTAACTACCTGCAGACATGAATATTTAAACTATACGCAGGAAACTGCCTCTTGGTTGAAATCAAAGTTGACCAAGGGGCGCTATGATCGTAGTCAAAGTCGACCTAAAATACTTATTTGGATATCATTTTCTATACTCAATCTTAGTAAAAATGTGATAAAAAGACAAATTAAAATTGTCCAAATATGGGTAATGATAATCACAATATTACTCCCTTAGAAAACATATATATGCTCTACAAATTCAGTTTATCATTTGCATTAAAAACCAGCTTAAAATCTCATTCACAGTAAGTTTGTCGGTCAGCAAAACATTTCGACCGAAACAAACTCGGTCGACAAATTCGTCGACCGAAAACATCTCACTCAGCTATCTCTTTCGACCGATAGACTTCAAGTAAGAACTACACGGGCAAAACTCAGACACACTTCCGGTCGACAAATTGTTCGACCGAGCAAGTGTCTGTCGACAAATTGCTCGACCGAGGGCCGACCGTTGGAATATGACCATTGCCGGTCGACCGTTGGGCGACCGAGAGACGTGTCTAGGATATGACCATTGCGGTCGTCGGTCACAATTTTTCGACCGAAATGGTTACTGATTTGCTATAAATAGGACAAAAAACGGGCCATTTCCTCACACCTTCACATTCTCATTTCTCTAGCTCCTCTCTAGTGCATTTTTGTGAAACTCTTTAGCCTCTCTACATCCAAGACATTCTTGCTACTTCTCAACCTCAAAGCAACGAAGTGGCTTCATCATATGCGCGTGGAAAGAAGCAAGTTGCTGGTAGGAAAGGAAGGACGGTCTCTCCACAGCTGCCGATCATCAACGACATTCCTTTCATCAATGCAGCTGCAGGCGACCGCTACCTCAGGCTCTCCTCAAAAACTCCTCTTCCACGACGACCAGTTGACGTCACAGACTTCCACGTCATTGTCGACTTGGAGGAACTATTCGAGGTGAAACATTTGACTAATTTTCTAAATCCTTCCTTCCCCTCCTACTCTTCCAAAGTAGTTAATGAATTATATGCCAATTTAACCCCACATCCCGACCATGATTCCTTTTCTTCCATGGTTAATGGGTATGGATTCCATTTTACTGAGGAGGGTATTCTTGATATGCTTAACATAGATGTAGAAGAATATAAAGACTTTCTTGACCTCACCACAGGAAATCCACTTAACAAACTATCCCAAGATGACACTACAACTAGCCTTAGTGATGTCAAACGAGCCATCTTTCAATCCAATGCAACTTGTCATGAAGATAGGGGTACCTATTATGCCATAAATTTAAAACCTAAAGCTAGGATCATCAATCTCATTGTTTCCACTAATATCCATCCTAGAGCAAACAAATCTAAAGTACCCACCTTTCGTATGTATCTTATCTATGCTATTCTCAAAGGTATTCCCATAAATTTTATTCGCATCATCCTTAAGAATATGCTTGAGTTTTCTGGCAATCCACCTTATGTTGACTTTGTGTGCCAAATCACTCAACACTTTCTTAAGAAGAATATTGAGGATCTAGGTTACATATGGGATAGAAGACCTCAAAAGATAAGCAAAAATACGGTAGAGAAGATGGGAATTGACTTTGGTCACAAAAGGGCTAGGACTGAAGGGGAGACATCCACTCAAGACATACCTCCACCACCTCCTTCTACCAACCTACCCTATGATCCCATCACAAACACTTTAACCTACATTGATGGATCCCAATATCATCTGAGTAGGCAATTAGATTACAATCACCATGCTATGACTTACTTAAACCAAAGGATGCAAACTCTCTCTCCTAATCAACCTGATGAATATCCTTACTCTCTAAATCCTGGCATGATAAATCCATACAATCCTTCCTACAAATACTACCAAATTCCACCTTCACAATCTCCTGATCTCACACATACTCAGTTCTCTCAAATGCAACTTCAAGACATTGCTGCCAATTTTCGCTTTGATCGAGTTACCACCTTCTTGGAGGCCTATTTCTTAACCAAGACAGGTGCATTAGAGTGGCAGACATTGGTCAAGTATTATGGAGCTGAGCCCTTTCTTGGGAAAGACCCAGATATTGATGTAATACTTCGGTCTTTTCAGTGATATTTTGAGTATTTCTTGTAATAGTTGTAATGGGATGGTTATCTCTACAATGATTGTAATGGATATTCTTTAAGTAAGCATGTTTTATGAGTTATCTTGTCAATTGTAGAAGCACTAAGTTATTATTAATAAAAGTGTTTCTTCTATGGCTTCATTTGAACAAATACATGGCTATTATAGTAGAGCATACAAATAAAAGGGAGTAATATATGCAATGGATTATAAAGGGTAAAATTTTTGCAAAATGATTGAAAATTCAACTGTGGCTAAATTTACCATTAATTGGAGTGCATTAATCCTTCGATTTTTAGGAGGAGCTCACACAAATTATCTTGATCATAAAGATAAATTGAAACAAGTTATGACCTTAGTATTTTTAATCTTTGTTATGAAAATAAAGGAATCTACAAATTTCATGAATATGATATATATCTTGTTCTTAATGGAATTCTCCAAACAAATTAGGGCTTAACATCCCGTGCATTTGGTTAGAGATACTTTTTATGTACTTTAAATATAAGCTTAAAGGGATCTCATATCATTTCAAGGCTTAACATCCTTTGCAAATGATTGAGAAATAAATTGTGGCTAAAATTAACATTAATTGCTTTGCATTAATCCCTTGTTTTAAATTGACTAGATCTTTAAGGGGGAGCATAGCATAGAATTAAGGGGGAGATATAAAATGATTTTCCTGGATATCTTTTTGAAATGACAAAGGGGGAGAAATAAAATAAAATGAGAGTTTCATAATATTTCGGCCAGCATTCACTTGCAAAACAAGAATGGTTACAAAAGGTGAAATTCAGGTATGAAACTCACATGATTTATATTTCCTTATTTTATATTTATGAAATGTTTGTCATCTTCAAAAAGGGGGAGATTGTTGGCTAAATTGACAAAATCCTTTGTTTTGATGATGACAAACATTTCATTCTTATCGATCTAACGTGCTACTTGAGTGTTGCATGAATAAGGTGGATGACAAAGAATTGGGAAATCTATATGCTTGAATTATTGTTATTTCATGAATGTAATCAATTGTAAAACTTGTACAAACATATAATGTACAAGTACTTAGACATCATGTAAATCAAGCGTTAGATCTTCCCTAGCCAATCACTACACTTAGATAGTTCATCCCCTTCAATAGTGTCACATATGCACACTCATACATACACTTAGTACTTTATTTGAAACATTGAAACAGGGTCAATCTCGGTCGACAAAATCCTTGACCGAGACACTCTCGGTCAACAAACTTCTCGACCGAGAAAGACCCAAGTAGCCATTAGACACAGGTGAGAAGGTAGTTGGTAGTTGGAGATGAACGTTGCAAACACTTACTCCAGAGGGCCAGTCGGTCGACAAATCCTCGACCGAGTAGGTATCTCGGTCAACAATTTCTCGACCGAGATTGGTTCTGACAACACTTGCAGAATTAATTAACTAGCTGTTGTTTAAGCAACTAAAGTGTACCTAACGGCTAGTTAAGCACTTAGAACCCCCTAGAAAGTGTCTAGAACGTCCTTAAGCACTTGTAGGTCATTTCTATAAATAGGACATGCCTTAGGACACCTAAACTCACTTATTCTACACTTGAGCAATCTTTGAGCATACACTTGCATTAGCAACCTATTTTGAGAAATTGAGAAATACTTGCAATTGGCTAATCTTCTTCTTGCTCTAATTTCATGTCCTATAGGTTAGTATCTCCTATCCACAACAATCACACTTCCATATACATTGGTTAGGAGATCTACACGCTTGATATAGGCAAATCAAGCCTTGTGCTTCAAAAGGTTAAGTGTAATTTCCTTTTCCTTTCTTGTTCACTTTTATTGCTTGTACTCTCCTTGCTACTCCTAGGGTTGGAGGCTGCAGATTGGAGAGGGTTGTGATCTTCTTGGTGAAGAAGGAGGCTTTGGACTACTTCAAGAAGGCTGGTGCAACAGGAGGCTACTTCTAAGAGGAAGGCTACTTCAAGGGGGAGCTTGGAGATACTTCAAGAAGGCTGCCTTAAGTTGGTGCATCTACTTCAAAGTGAAGGCTGTCCAAAGGGGTGTAAGAAAGTATTGTATTTTATGTAAAATCCTTGAAGAGGTAATAAAATAAATACTTTCAAAATCCCGATTGGGTAAGCAACCGGGTAGTGGACTGACTATCTTAGTATTTGCTAAGGTAGGAACCACTCTAAATCCCTTGTCTCCTTCTTGCTTTTTCATTTGTGGTTGTTTGAGAGAAATAATTATTAAATTATCTTTAAAACCCTATTCACCTCCCCTCTAGTGGGTTTTTCAATGGATTCATAAACCTTATAGGTTGTGTCACGTACACATCCTTGTCTTATTCCTCTTAGGAATATGATTTTAATATCCATATACCAAATGTCTTAGTCATTAAGTTGTAATCAACAAGCATGATCCTTCTCAAAATGTCATCCATGTGTCTTAACGCTTAAGACTCATTCACACTTATGGATTTTATCCCAATGGGTGCTACCACTAAGGTCATACCTTATGGTTCACATGGAAGTCATTTAGGATCTAATGGCCATAAACCATAACTCAAAATCTGGTTCCTCAATATCATCTAGATTGTTGACTCATCATATGACCAACTCATCATATAGATATTTGAGGTGTATCTGTTAAGGAATTTGAGAACTCATAACACTTTGTGATTCTTAATATCCTTTATTAGTGTAAGGTATTCTCTATTTAAGAAGAATTTAGTTATTTGATAATCATCCTCTAACTCCTTAGAGTATGACTCACTTTTTGATTTAGACATCACTAGGCCTTAATCATGAGTTCTCTATGATACACTATCATAATCACTCATAAAGTTCTCAAACATTTGGTTTAAGTATCTCATTCATTGATCACATCAAGAATTATTACTTTTACCAAATTTGTACTCCATTCGTGATCTTCTTGAACACTTCAAGATATTCATATTGGTATTTCTCTAAACACCATTTGAAGTATTAGCATTTGCTCCAATAGGTATGTACATACATCATATGTATTATACGTAATAGGATAGTCGTTCTCCCACTATATCTAGTGAAGGTTGACTTTTCATCATGTCCAAGATATTGATGTCTCTTAATGGTTCACAACCAAAAGAGTCTAGCTTATCCATCAACATGGAAACTACAGATGAATTTCTCATGATAATGCTAATTCATTGTTTGAGTTATCATTAACTTTTAGATATTATTTTATCTTATGCATACCAAGTACCATGAGATAAAGAAAGGCTATCTGAGAAGCCCCCAGTACCCCTCTATATATAGGAGGGGTCAGGGCCAGGGTTCTCAGCCCCGGGCAATATGGGACTAAAGTGGGAGTAGAAGGGTCCAAAATTTCCACGAATTTGATACACTGCGGAAGGTGAACTGGTCGTTTCACAAACGAACCGATCGTTTGGGGACTAAATCGATCGGTTCATCTCATGAATCGGTCATTTGGGGAGATGAACTAATAGGTTCATTCATGAACCAGTCGTTTCACTTCCCAGGGCAATTCCCAATTGACTTTCTTCTTTTCGTTTCCAATTAATCCAAAGATCAATACTTGTCCCAATCGAATTGTACAAGTGAAACAAAAATATTTTCTCACCAACCTAACTTTCCCAAACTGGCTCGTTTGGTCCAGCTGAACTGATCAGTTCAACACTTGAACTGGTCATCTCACTTGACCCTGAGCCGATTGATTCAATAGCTTGAATCGGTCAGTTGGCAGTCCAGGTTGTGCAGAAATTAGTCAATGCAGTTCTCAATCAATCTGACACCCAAATTAGTTAGTCCAACACTTGAATTTGATGATTCTGAGTCAAGTCAATTGATTGAATGTTTAATTAAACTACTAAACACATTTAATAAACAATCAAAACATCATTCGTGGATAACCTCCTCTTCCAGGTTCAATTCTATGTGTGTGACCCTACATGCCCATTTCACATTGGCAGTGAAAGTCCATAACACTTATGACTTCACAAGCAAAGAGCTGTGCCTAGTCACACATCAGTGCTACCCAAGTGAAAAGGAAAGTTGGAAAACAACTTTCAATCCTACAATATGTGACTGGTGTTATAGTGAATGTATAATTCCTTTATCATTGATATCCCGGATGAACTCAAGGCATGGAACAATCATCCTCTCAATGTTCATTCACTTCCTTGATCCTAGAGCAGACTAGATGAGATATGTGTGACATCAATATCACATATTGATTCACACATTCATGCACATGCCTTTCTCATTCCTACTCATGAAGTGGCCATGGAAATCAAACTCGCTCATGAGGGACAAATCCCATATCTATCACTCACCCCTCAAAAGCCCCATGTGTCAAAGTCACCCAATCATCACCTTTATAACAATCTATATTTTAGGACTGCGTTTGATGATGTCAAAGTGTACCCAATGACATGTGTTGAGTGTAGTGATTTCAGGTCAAAGAATCACACTCACCACCATCACTGTGAGAGATGACTGTGACTACGAAGTCATGGTTCCATGTGTCACTCTCACGATGGGTCTTTCTGATACACTTTTTCTCTAACAAGTACCTATGTGCTTGGTTTGATATTACTATATCATGACTAATGAGATTCTGCCATCAACCAACACACAATCTAGTCTTGTGTGTCATTGTTGTCTATAAACCTTCCACAATGACATCCGACTAGGGACATAACAAGAATATACAAACTCTTAACATCTGTATGATCTCATCGTTCAGGTCACGTACTTGAAGGCATACGTCATTGAGTACTGCCATTCTCTAGACATTCAATATGTTCTGTCATTATTTCACAACTGACTGAACCAGAATGAATTGTAAGCTTGCCTTTGATGTTTATCAAATCAATCTTAATGTATCCCACCAATCATCCCATGATTGGCTCTCAGGGAATACATACCAACACCTTGTCCATACAAGATATAGAAATAATGTTTCTTTTCATGGTAGGTACAAAATAGTAATTCTTTAACTCTATTACAAGCCCCATGAGTAGAGATAAATTATAGGTTCTAATTGTAGTGGCAACAAATCTTACTCCATTTGCAATGCACAGTTCAACCTCGCTCTTTCGTAAAGTCTTACTTCTTTTTAGATCCTACATATTCAAACATATGTGAGATCTATTGACTCAAGGTCTAAATTGACTAAGCTATTGAATTGCAAATTGACTTCTCAATCCACATGATTGGGGACCATTTCATCTTTCCTCTTGTAGGTACTTGAAAATGGATTGACTTGAGATATTGAATTGCAAATTGACTTCTCAATCCACATGAAAGAAGAAAGGTGATATGTGTAGAGGGTGACAACAAGTGGAAAAAGGAATGGTAAGAACAAAGGTAAAGGTTTTCTTGCTTATAACCAATCCTAACTTGGTTTTTGTCATGTTAGTGTGCACTATGCATGTGGTTTTTGAGTCAAAAGTGGTATTTGTGATTCTCTACACACTCTTGCTCAAAAACTATTTCTAATGCTTTCATAGTGCATTACTAACTTGCTTACACATGTTTGGATATGGCTTATATCTTTAGCATGTCTCTAAATATGTTTTTATGAAATATGTACTTTTTGACAACAGCTTTGTCGATCGAGTTTGTCATGTTTGAAACTCGACTGATAGGCACCAATGGGTGTTGCCAATAGATGTTGTCGGTTGAATTGCCATAACACAGAATTCGACTGATGGTACTATGCACAAAATACACAATTGGCTTATTGAATGAGAATTTCCCTCTCAACTAGATTTTCTCAACCAATAGCCTTATTCTTTGGCACTCCCTTAGTACCTTTATATATGCATATTGCCATGCTTAAATTTGCCTACCTTGCTTACAACTCTATCTCTCTAATTGCTCTAAATTGCCATATCTATATCTTGCAATTACTTGTTTTGAGTTGCTTTGAAGGTTTTGATGATGATCTCTTTGGATCTCTTGGTTGTGTCTAAATTGCATCTGTTGTGCTCTAACTTGCTACATATATCTAGTTGTATATCTTATTTTGATACAACCTTGAGGTTCTTAGTGGTAATCATCCTTTGGTAATGATGCATATTTGATAGTGAGTTATATCCATTCATGCTTCTAAAATTGCATATCTTTTTGTTTGGAAATATATCTACATATACTCATATCTTGTTTTATCTTATGCATCTCTTGCTATGATCTAGATCCTACTAGTAGTCCTAACTTGTGATAATATCTACTAGTAGTTCATATACATGTAGTTCTATGATCTAGATCCTACTAGTAGTCCTAACTTGTGATAATATCTACTAGTAGTTCATATACATGTAGTTCTAGCATTGCTTATCTTTTCATCAAGTGGTATTCAATTGTATGATATGCTTTATACTTGCTCAAGCTTTTTCCTTAATTGCATACCTACTATATTGAGTTGTTGTGATGCAGGATACATAGAGCTACATTGTATGTAGAAATTGGAGCATCTTTGGATCTCATACATATTTTTGTTCCACTTTCATTTTTTTGTGCAAGACTAGTGGTTTTTATGCAGAAACAGCCTTCTGAGCAAGACTCATTACTTTTCCATGATCCCTGACACTTTTTGGGAGAATTCGGTTATCTTGAGGGTCAAAATTGTGATTTATTGTTTTTCTGCAACACTTTATCTTGCATTTTGGGTTGTTCAAGTTCTTGCTTAAACTTGCTTTTATTTCTATGCTTGGACAAGACCCTTTTTGTGCTCTTCCACTCTCCTTATATAACTTTATGTTATCTCATTTCTTTTAACAAGTGGTGTTTCTCATTTCTTCTTACCCCCACTTTTTGAAATGACAAAGGGGGAGAAAGGTATGTCTTATTTTGACAAAAGAGGGAGAAGGCATGTCTTACATGAAGAGGAGAAGCATGTCCATGTAAAGGGGAGAAGACATATATGTGTAGATCATATATGAGTGGAAGACATAATGTTCTATAAATGTTATAAAAGCTAACCATGCAGGAGAAATTGCATCAATTGAGGGGGAGTATGAAAACTCTACTAGAATCAATTGAGGGGGAGCATATGAACTCCATCCTATTGGAACTCCTAGGTTTCTCCAAAGGTATGACTTTACTTAAATGCTTTCAATACATTTATGGAATGGTTTGTCATCTTCAAAAAGGGGAGAATGTTGACACAAGGTCTAAGTTGACTAAGCCCTTGTTTTGATGATGACTAAACCATTCCAATTAATTGTGTCTAATGTCTCTACTTGAGTGATTTCATATTATGCATAGACACACTCCAAATGCCCTAACTTACACATCTCAACTTGGAGAAAAGACAAGTCAAAGTCAATACAAGTGCACATTTTTGGAATATGATGTAAATCCATTAGAATCATGTTGTAAATCGCATGTAATGATTGTAATAATTAAGCTTAGAAAAAATCATATGCACTTAAAACGAATATTTAAGCACTCTAATGATATTTTCTAAAATTCATTACAAACACTTTATCATTCGAGTTACAATCTCGACCGATCCTTGATGGATTTTGAGAATGTCATGGTTTGGTCAAGTTGCCACTTCACAAAACTTGACCGATCCCTGCACTGGAACAAAAATGATTTAAGTGATCGGTCGAGTTTCATCTAGGTTCAACTCGACCGATTGGTCAAATTAGCTTTGTCGCACAGTGCATGTGGTCGAGTTATCTTTATAGAAACTCGACCGATAGCACTGTACAGAAAAGTGTAGAAAAGTGTTTCTAGCTATTGTGGAGTTGCAACAATTGCAAATATATCTGTTACAAGTAACAAAATGGCTAGTTTTCAATCTTAAGTGTTCCCAAAGGCTAAGAGGCATCCCCAACTATAAATAAAACCCCTTGGGCTTCATTCTAAGGTTGAGCATTCAAGCCAAGCACTATGAAGGTCCATATTCTATAGTTGAGTGATCCTACAACCTCCTCTCTCTCTCTCTCTAAGCTTAATCACTTGCTACATCTATTAGAGTGAGTAGGAGATTTGTAAGAGAGCTCGTCCTACATGTATATCTTGTGAGGCTCTCACTTCCACCACCTCTCTATCTCTCATTTCAACCATGTTGATGAACATTCTCTCTTGGTTATGAGAGGTGAATATGAACAAGGGAAGGAGTCCCTTGGTAAAGATCAAGGTTGAAGACTTGGAGCAAGTGTGGGTAAGACCTTGGTGAAGGTAGAAGACTCCTTGATCAAGTGGGTAAGTCCTTGGTGGAAGCTTCTCTGAGTGAAGGTGAAGTCAACAACTGAAGATCCAAGAAGATTGCATAATTCCGAGAAGGCCGGAGAC